>PYAF01001472.1:1272098-1310843 GCA_007407185.1 Glycine tomentella
ATTTGTGAAGTTAGGAATTCAAATAGTAAAGTCACTATTTTCTTAAAGATTTTATCTAATCATTGTCTCTTGATGAATATATCTAAATTTTATGATTGTCTTTTATGTATAAATACATTCTTTTAATAATAATAATAATAATAATAATAAATTTTATACACTTTAATTTAATTATAATATAATAATGTAAAAATTTCTATTATTATTCAATTACAAACTATTATATTTAATATTTTTTTATAAAATTTAATTTAAAAATTATATTAAAAGTATTTTAATTAATTATTAATACAAAAAGCTGTATATTCATATTATACTGTATTAATTAAATTCTCTCTCTCTCTCTTTTATCCATAATTCCTCACCACATAATATAAACGGTACATGAATACTTATAAAAAGATTAGGATCTCTACTGTCAAATCTATTTGGTGCCTACAATGTGACCTTTCGAAGTCATTGTTTCAAAAAGATAATCATTATGATATAGGGATTTTTTTATATCTTTATTGTATTTTGAAAAACTCTTGAAAATAATTTATTTGCACAGTGCATAATTAAATACATATTTTTTATTTATATTTGAAAGTAAAACATATTGTAATGTTATTTTACAAAAATTTAATAATAAATATAACTTATTAAAATATATTATAAACAAAATCAATTAAAATGATACTCTATACTATTATTTTATAATATGTTCACTTTATTATGTTTTGTGTTTTCGGATTATCGTTTCGATAACTCCAACCTCGACTTGCAAAAACATATTCTTTATTACTTTTAAATTAAAGGTGTATTAGATTTAATGTTGGCGCAACTCCAACAATAATGCATACATACTCTAATATTGACAATTTCTTAATTTAATAATTAATAATTAAAGATTAATCTCTCATTAAATAGAAAACTATCAAAATATATATAATCCGTGAACAAAACTTTTTATAAACTTAATTGTATTTAAAAAGTAAATTAATTGATTTCTATTTAGTGGATGTGATGTCTAAGGAGTAAAGATGTCCTCTCCTCTTTTCTCTTCCACTCCAATCATAGTACAGTGTAAAAGTTTGATGAACCTTTTACTCCAAAAGGGACTTTCATCTCAACCATTAAATGAAGAATATGCCAAGCCAACTCGGCCATTATTTTTTCAACGAAAAATCATAGAATCGGACGACAGGTCTTGTGGTTGATAGTGCACAAATAGAAACAAATATCATTTTCTGAATATTTTCGAGACAAGATTTTGAGTAAAAATTTTGAGTTTAAGATCTGATTTTTATTAGACTTTCAATAAAAAAGTTTAATAAATTTTTAAAAAAATGAGTTTTTGTAAATTTTTTTTAAAATCTACATACTTTTTGAAAAAAAATTTCTTCTTTTTTTTTTCTTAAAATCTCAAAATAAGATATAATATTAAAAAAAGAAAAAGATATAAAGAGATCTTTAATTCCATATGATATGATAAGATCTATAAAAAAAAATAGTCTAAAATTCTAATTTAAAATCTATCAAAAAAAATATTCTTAGTATTGAAATTGTAATAATATTATGAACAGGTGAGATTGTCAAATTTTCACTACAAATCAATCCATATAATTGAAGTCGATCTAAAATGAGTTCTCGTATGCTGAGTGAGGGCATGCTTAGATTAGTGTAAGAATAAAAAATTACTTAAAAAAATGCTTGATTAACAATTTTAAAAATATTTTTAGGTGCAAGGTGTGTTTGAAAGAGGGAGGAGAAGTAAGCAGATGAGAAAAGAAAAATAGGTAATAAATGAAAGAAATAATAGTTATTTGGTAAAAAGGAAATACGTATGAAATGAAAAAATATATAAATTAAAGTGATTTGATACATAATTTTTTTTATTGTTACGTGCATTGCATGAGAGAGAAAGAAACATTTTTTAATCAATTGTATGGGTGCAAACGGGCAGCAGCTTGTAGCAAAGAGAGATAATATTTTCTTCAAAAATTTTCTCAGCCCAACGTGGAAATGCATTCTAGTGAAACCCATGTTTTTATTATTTCCTAATATTTATATCATGGAAGCCTTAAAATAAAAAACAAATCGTGGAAATGTCTCAAAATTCGTAACTTCTTTGCTACTCTCTTCTCTTCGCAAAATCATCACCGCTCTAAATACACTGTAAAAATTAGTTTTAGAAAGTAAATTTAGTTTCATGACATATTTCATTGCTATCAAGGGAACATTTACCCATTAATTTATTTTGTTAAAACCACAGTTTTGTAGAAACAATAGCTAGATTATTTTTGCAAAACTTATGTTTGGTCTCACAATTTTTTAGTCATAATTACTAAAAAACTAAATGTATCATTCTTTAGTCTTTGAGTTTAATATGTGCAATAATATAAAATAGATTTATAATATCATTCAAACATTTGAATTATTTTAAAATATTAATTTTAAAAATCAACAAACTTATTATAATATGATAAGTTACGAAGGACTTTTTTTTATACTTTATGAAGTATTAAACTCTCCTATAATTGGACGGCATTGAAAAGAAAAAAGAAATATTTTATTCTCTAAACAAAAAAATAAATGGAATTAAAAATTATTAGGATCCTATTAAAAATATTTTTTTAATAACGAGAGAGAGAAAAATATATATGAAATAATAAATATATTAATTTATTTTAGCCTTTTCAATTTCTCAGTATGTACGACTAACATGGAGAAATGTTTTATTTGTTTTAAAGAATGTTTAATTTTTTTTTATTGTGTACATGAATCTTAAAATCTAATTTAAGACCATGTACTTAAGGAAAAAGTTTTAAAAAATAAATAAACACCTGTTGAATTATTTATTTTTTAATCTATTAATTACTATTTTAAAAAGATATAAAAATTATTTAACGTGATTCTTTTTTTTTTTACTTTTTTTATCTGTCTTTACAATTAAGTAATTTTTTTTATTATCAATTCTCTGTTTTCTTTTGGTTTAAATAAAAAAATTAATATTTTTTCCTTTCATTTTTCATTACATCGAAATTAACAAAAACATAATACTCCCTAAGAGAGAGCATTCTCAAGGAAACTAATAAAGGGCGTGTTTGGAAATCACTTAGAATGACATTGAATGAAATAATTGCAGTTTTGAATGAATACAGATAAGTAATGTGTGTATTAAATCGAGATAAACGTGAATTGAGTTGGATGAAATTGAAATTAACACACTAAAACTCTTTTAATTATTTCCAACATTAATTTTTTTTAGGATGTTGTTAATTACTGTCTTCAAACATTAGTTAAAAGAAAAAAATATTTATTATAAAAATAATAAAGAAGCGTATATAAAATCATTAACAACATAATTTTACATATTTCAATAAAAATATTTTTTTATTTATTCTCTAACCAATATTCTAAAAAAACTACTTAGTATTTACTTTATTTTAAGGTCCATCATGATATTAATGTGAAATTTCGATAAAAAATTTGTTAATAATTAATTACTGTTAGAGAATTTAATTAATCACCGGCTTTCAGGTGAAATATCATCTCTCAACCGCACACAATATGGATAATTAAATATAGATGTTTATGATTATTTTAATTAGACAGTTGATATTTTCTATTCACACTCTCATCTCTCAATATACATTTCTCTCTGTCTCTCTCCCTCCTTCTCTGTATATTGGTATTATTTAAAGAAAAATATCTTGACATATCACTAATTATATTAGGACCTTTTAAAAATAAAATGCATGTTATTTTTTTATAATAAAAATACTCTCCAACTGATCATAATTAAAGATTAATTTATTTCAAAACTTAAAGATTATTTAAGTAAATTTTGTATTTTTTAACAATTTTTTAAATACATATGGTGGAGTTGTAGGATACCACACTAATGTTATGGTGATTTTTTTCTTCTAAAATACTCACCCCACATATTACTAAAAAAAATAAAATACAAATTTTAAAAATAGTTACAATATCATACTATTAAATATCCAAATTGTACAATCATATCTATCATGATCTAAACTTTAGTTTTTAAATTGCAGGCAATAATTGAGAAACAAATTCATAACATCTATAATTTTTTAGAAAACTTTACTACTTGATGTTAGCTTTGCATCATCATCATCATCAGTGCTGGTAAGTGGTGCATAAGAGAGGCACAGGTGTCATTAGTTTGTTGTTGTGAGAAGTGGGACGTGGCAAGGGTGTAAGCATGCCATGTAGCCCAATTAACCAACATTTTGGGGTTCCCTGCAGCCTCGACACCCACTTCTGCTTGTTCTATTCCAATTTTCAATTCATTCATTATTATCCCACTTGTTTCCTTTTTTGAATAGATGCTCCCTCTGCAAGGTACTCCCCCACTTATAATTTGGAAGATGAAGTAGTATATTATGTGATTAAAATATGTACTTTTAAAGACGTAGCTGAAGTGGTCGACACTCCTCGGTTATTCATATAGATATAATTAAAAAAAGTTGTCACAATTTGAGCTATATATATAGAATAACCAACTCTCAATTTTATGTTCCAACTTTGAATAGTACTTGTTACGGAATGGGTCAGGGCTCAATCTGATAGTTCTTTGAACCTCGGATATTTTGGGGAGGCCCAATATCTTAAGTTTTATCAAAGTCAACGTCAGTAGCAAGATAATTAATTAACTTATGCTCAAAATTAGCATATCATATCTCGGTTTGGACTTAGGAGTGAAATTAACCTATGGTTACACCAAAAAAATATATAATTATCCACGGGATTGTGGGGACTACTATGATAAAGGATGAATGAGGAGTAGTTCAATTTACATTTTGTAGGGATAAGATGTTCCACATTGATTAACATTAGCATAAAAAAGGTAAGAGGAAAAAATATTCTACCTAACTTTATTTTTATATATAAAAAAAAGTTAGATAAGAAAAAAAATATTATACACAATCTTATCCTTACATATATAAAGAAACAATTTGTGAACTTGAATTCATAAACAATAAATCATCAAGACATACTTTTATTACTATTAGCATTTATTCTTTAATTAGCTTGAGGATTGGAAGTAGATTTTCTCAAAAGTTATCTAAGGGAAGCTCCAACAAGACTATTATCTATGAACAGACAAAGAAAATCCGAATAAAAAACTGAAAAGTTTGACAAAAAGAAAAAATATTAGAAACAAGATTTAACAAAGAGATTACTATTATAGACTTCAAAGATGTAGACTTAAAATTACATTGGCTAAAAAAAAAATCAGCGCTATAACAGAATGTTTGGAGTATAAGGCCTGTACCCATACGTAGTAGGTGCAGGATGTAATAGTGAGAGTGTAAAATATAATAGTCTAGAAATTGTGTGGTTGAATGGGGGCGAAAAATAGGGGACCGGCCGGGCCGACAGAACCCATACCAATTAAGGTTCTCGTGGGTACAAAAAGATGGCTTATAATTTACAATGAGAAAAAGAAAAAAATGATGGAAAAAGAATCTTTGGTTTGCCAATTGCCTTTGATCTCCCAACATGTTTATATTGACGTTTGTACGATGTTAAAACAATAGCTCTGACGTTTGGAAGGAAAAAAGAAAAAATATTCTAATCTGTCTGATCAAAATTAAAATACCAACGTGCTGGTGAAGATTTTTACTAATCCAATTCTCCCATGCCAGCTGACCCCGTTGCTGTGTTTCCTTTTATTTTGTCCTTGGAAAGTTCTAAATTCTACCACAACACCACCAGTTGTCCTCATCAATGCAGAATGCACTGCATATATAGCTGAAGATTCCATAAGGGAGGAATAGGAAAAAAAACACAAAAGGCCTCAAGAATTTCTACTTTTGTCATGTGTACATATGCACATGCTGCTCCTAATAAATGACAGAACAAAATTTCCCATAATTTTTTTTTTTTAAATGTTAGGAGATGTTCTACAAAATGTGTTAAGAACAAGAAGTCTACGGTGAAGTTTTGTTATTCTGATAATAATAAAACATTGACACTGCAAATTGGTTGCCATATATTGGATCTGACTGTATTAGTTAATAATATTGGATGCTCCTCATATATCTTTTGGATACATGTTGTGATTAATGTATTTTTTTATATTTTATTTTCTTATTTTTATATCAATATCAATACAAATAACGATGTAGATAATTCCATGGGCCTTTATTGAGATTAACCATAACTATACTTTCATATTTTTTTTTTCAAAAAAATTACACTTACTTCCTCTAATTATTTTATTTCTCATACTTTATCATTATATTTTTTTTAAAGAATACATATTTCTCCTATTTTATGTACTGATCATACACAATTTTCTAAAACAATACACATCTTTATTTTTTTTTCACAGATCTTTTGTTATAAAGACAATCTTATTCAAAATACAATTAAGGTATAAAATGTGAATATTTATCCCAAAATGGATTTAAAGCTTGATTTTCCATATAATTGTAAGTACTATAAAATAAAATATTATAGTCTATTTGATTTATGTTCCTTCCGTTAGACTCAACTAATACTTTTAGGTTAATATTTATACTATCGTGATATATTATATAACGTATCTTTGGCTTTGGGACGTGGTTTTCCTATAAAATAAAATTAAAATATTATAGTCTATTTGATTTATGTTCGTGTATATAATATTTTTTAAATTTTCATGTGATAGTTAATTAAAAAGAAAAAAATGCACGAGATCTATAATTAAACATAATTGAAACCCTCATTTATGTATATTTTATAAGCATATTTTTATTTTCGGTATTAAATCAATTACATTGCCCAAATTAATTAAAATGCTTGGTTTAAGTTGGACCAGTTTTGCACAATTTTTTGTCAAATCCAAATAGAATAAACTCGATAAAGGTCAATTTAAGTATATAGCTCTATGGAATAAAAAAAAGTTAAATTTTGTTTTAAATTTATAGAAAACAATAAATAATAATATGCTTAAACTGATGTGTCTGGATTACATTGATTGAGATTGATTGGGTTAGAATGATCCAAAGAGCACTGAAATTTAAACTGATGTGTTTGGATAAAAATCAAGTTCATAGAATACATGAACCCATATAAAAATGTCTCTCTTTTTATTTTATTTTCCAATTTTTATTTAAAATTTTATAAGAAACAATTAAAATATTTTTTTTTGTATTTATATTTTTCACTATATTTTATGCAAATTTATTAAAATAATTAAAAATTATAAAACATGGAGACATTTGTATAATTAAAAGTGAAAGTAAAAAAATATTGAAATTTCTAATGAATATCTTCTAAAGAAACCATAACCCCAACATAGAAACAAGGAAAACTATCACATAACACAAAAGGAGATGCCTATGTTCTTTGTGCAAACCATGTGATGGGTCAACTTTATTCCTACTCACAATTTGCTTTTTTAATTCCATCCCTAGCTTATACTCTAGCTATGCAAAAATACAAAACACGAAAGTTTAAGTCAACCACACTTTTCGAAGTTATTAACCATTACTACTTCCATTATTTTATATTTTTGGTTTGAGGTTATTTTGTAAAAATAAGAAATGTTATAATTTTTTTATTCTAATAAAATAATTGTCTAGTTTTTTATTTCATTCATATCTCTTTTCACTCCAAAATAAATGTATGTGTAAATCAATTAAAAATAAGAAAACATATAAGGGTATAGTTGATAAAAAAAATAATTAATGTAATATTGAATTTTATGAATGCCAAATAAATAGGAATAAATTTTTTCCAAAAATTTGACAATTAAAAAGGAATGGAGAGATTACTTCTCTAAATGTTTTTTTTTTCTGAACAAAAAAGTTTAGAGTTTAGGTAAATGTCTTAGTCAAGAGTTTGGAGTTTTTCTTTAATCTACTCAAAAAAATTATTCAAAAGAAAAGAATATAAGGTGTGTCCATTTACAAACCATTTATCTATCATAATACAACAAGTTGCAATTTGACATTCTAGGGGCAACTACCCACATGCTAAAATAATTATAATATAGACTTAAATTCATTTTCAGTCCTTCACCAACTTACAATTTTGGTTCCTATAAAAATTTAATTGCATGTTTAGTTCTCAATGTTTTTAAAATTGAACAATTTTAGTAAAATATTAGTTTATCATTCAAAGTTTGACAAAAACTACTAACATAACAATGATTGATAACATGTGTGTCTATCTCATTCATATAGGACTTTATATATTAAAATAGAGAATAAAATTTGCTTAATACATTTTAAAAATTGCAAAATAATTATTTGAAAAAGTTAATTAAAAATATTTTTTCAAATGTATTAAAGAAAATTTATATTATATTTTGATATTATCAATTTCCTATCTAAATAAGTTAGTAACACATGTTTTCAATCACGATCACATAGAGTAATGATAACCTAAAATTGTTTTGATTTAGAAATGGTAAAGACTAAATATACAACTAAACTCTTATAGGAATCAAAATTGTACATTCACAAAATTATAAGAAATAAAAGTGGATTTAAGCCTTGAATAAATACATGTATTCAACAAAATTTTCACTTGTAGTCATCCCCAAACTTATGTGCACATTATCGACTCTGATAACCAACACATCTACATTCATGCTGCATCCAATTTGTTGTCTCGGGATCACAAATTTAAAACTACACCAACTACCGCTTCATGCAAAACTTGGTTGTTTGAACAACATTCATATACCAATCCTAGCTCCCACATTATTTTGGCTAATTCTAAGATGAAGTTCAAAAGCAGGGGTTCACCCGTGAAGCAATGCTTAACATCGTTGGATATATATTAATATTAAAATGAACGATCTAGATTGTTTACCGGCTACCTGATGATTAAGTTAAAAAAAGAATTGAAAGCAAAAGTTGGGTGAACGGTGCCGGAATCCACAACCACGCTACCGTCGATTGTTCACCCGCCGAGCATCTCCAGCGTCGGAACAGTCCTTTTCTGGTAACTTCCACGTACACAACCTCCCCTCTTCCCTCTTCCCCGCCACAATCACCGTTCCCTCTTTTTCCTTTCTTCACCAACAAAATCCCAAACACTAAGTGTCCATCTGCCGTGAGGAGGAGCCGGAGATATGGTGACACTGTGGTTGTGGACCGTCTATGGAAAACAGTAAGGTTTGCCGACGTGCACTGCTCCCTCCGATAAAATCGTTAAGGTCAATTAAATGTTTTTTTTTCTTCTGTTTTTCGTGTTCTTTCATGGTGCTTTGGATTTCTTTCATGGTGCTCCTCACCGTTGTGTCGCCATTGTGGCGTGGTGGTGGGAGTTGCAGCTAGCGACGAGGCGAACGACGGCGGTGCTCTGCTACTAATAGTATGAATTCCAAGTCGACAGAAGGAGAGTCACACGATATGGGCTTGCTCTGCTACGGAGGTGCCTTGCCGGCGACGGTGATGGTGTAATGAGGCTAACGGCCTTGACCAGAGAAGAGTGGTAGGAGAGGATGAAGCGCAACAAGCAAGGAGAGCGTCGGAGAATGCTTTTAATTTTTAAAATAAAAACTTTTTTCTAAAATTTTTTCATCCGATAACAAACCTCTTATTATGGGTAAGTTTCCTCCCTCACCGGTGAACTCCTTCTTTTGAACTTCACCTTAGAATTAGCCCATTGTTTTTTCTTTTAACAGACTTAAAAACCCCAACCCCTTATACATAATTAGACCATTCCCCATGTGTGCCCAACGTTAATGCCATTTTATCCAATATGTGAACATAAAACCTCTTGCTTCCCCTCCAGACCTCCTTCCAACCCAAAACTGTATGAATCATTATCATGTTGAGCCTAAACAGGAAAAAAAGGATTTGATATCCATGATCCCAGCGAGTATACAAATCCCTTCTTTCTTACTCTAAGTTAGTTCCAAGACTTGAGTTTTATTGTATTTATAATATACTTAATTTGCACATTTTTATATTCAAACACCATATCATTATGGGTCTTCCACAATGACCAAATTAACCTCCGCACACTATGTAATAATGTACAACATCCCAACCACGAGAAATTCTTAGGTGCACTTGGAGCAAGATATTTTCTTGCTCTGTTCCATTCATTATTCGCCATGTCAGCAATCTATCTAGAAAAAATAAAAAATGTCATTAATCTACCTAGAAAAATTAAAAATTGTCATTAATGTACCTAGAAAAATAAAAAATTGTCATTAATGTAGGAAACAACAATGACCCACAATGCTGACATGGCGAATAATGAATGGAACAGAGCAAGAAAAATGTCTTGCTCCAGGTGCACCTAAGAATTTCTCCCACCTTATCTACACCCATGAATATCCTCCCTTACGCCATAAATTTGTAGGAATTAATTTCAAAGAAATCACCCTGTTTTCTTCGAGCACGCATCATTACTTTCTTTCCATGGTACATTATATGCTGAATTAACTATATAAACTCTTATAGAATCCTTTGTCCATCTCCTTTAATATCAGGGTTAGCTTGAACCAAACCACAATTTCCCACAACCTATCTAAAAGACTCCACCAACTCTACTTTCCATTGGAATAACTCCATCCATACTTAGGCCCACGCCCATAAACCATCAACCTACCCACCTACATTCACGTGTATCATATGTAATATTATATAGTCTATAGTAATCTTACTGAACTATGCAATCCAACTCTCCTCCAACCACACGTGATGATATTCGTTAAGTGACCCTCTCCCATTATACTTGTAAATCCTCTGCTCTTTTTCCTTTCTCTCTTCCAATTCTCTCACTTTTTTTTGTGACAGGGTGAAGAAAACCACTCTATCAATAACAAGAATACAATAACAATTCAGTTTCAAATGGTTTGAATTTGGAAGCAACATACCGATATGCTAATAGAAAAAATAATATTAGAGCTACAATCTTTATCATACAAGTTTTAACTCTAACCTTAGTTCAGAATCCTAGATCCCTTAGTGATGCGTAATTGTAAAGACAAACCATAACTTAGTCCAAAATCTCAAACCTGTACATTAAATGATTTGTAATCCAATACGAGGGTCAATTGATTTTGTTGGTCTCTACACACATGTAAACAATTTGGTATTTCTTTTCTGGTATATATTTCATGTTAAAATATTAATTAATATAATTTTAAGTAAATCTTCATATATTTACTGTGTTCTTATTTATAAGATCAAAATTTAAAATAATTCTTATTTTTTTGTAAGACTCGATCTATAATTTTATATTATACATATCTTTAACTTAAAGAAGAGAGAAAATATATTAAAATATACGTAGAAGAAATATAAGTATTAATTATAAGGATAGTTTCAATTTTTATATACAAATTTATTATTATCAAATAAATTAATATTTTTTTAATCTTGATGAATTAGATAATTAAGTTTTATGTATAAGAATAGAGAGAATATATGATTCCATATTGGAGAATTTATTTTTAAATCTAGATTTAATTTTAAATTGAAATAACTTTAGATAAATTTTAAATTTGATATTTTTTATAATTTTATTACTCATTTTAAAGACAAAGACTTATAAACTAAATTATAATTAATTTTATTAAATTAATTTCATTTTAAATCAATTTTGTATATCAACAAACATACAAAACCATCTCTGCGTTATTTTTGTCACTTTCCTTTACTGGTTGATTATGTCTAATTTAAATGCTATTAAATTAAGAAAAACTATATTTTAATTTGTCTACCTTAGAGCTCCCAAAAGTACATTCTACATTATGTCCCTATAACGAATGCAATGCATCAACAACAAGCAGGACACAAAATAAACATACATACTTGCCAGTAATTATTTACACTATTATTCAATCATAAAAAAATCGTTTTAATTACTTTAAGATAATTATTTTAAAAGTCAACATCTTATTATATATGATGGGTTGTGATTGGATGATTGTGTAAAATTTTTTACAATGTGAGTGTATCTTTTTTCTCATTAATCTAATGCATGATAGCATAAGGAAAAAATGAAGTAAAAAAAATAAATCAAAGTGGTGATTTAATAATTTCAAGTTTAATTCAAAAGTGATAAAAATTTTCCTCCACTTAGGAAAGAATTTCTTTACACAAGTTAAACATCCATATTAATCTATTGCATGAAAGTGTAAGGAAAAAAATGTAGTCATTTTGCCTAATTAAAACTTTCCCTCCACTCAAGAAACTTGAATTCCCTTAGGAATGCTTTTGCGGGAAAGTATGCTAAAATTGATTCCCAAAAATTATAGTTTCCTGAAAATACTTTTTTCATTAATTTATATACAAAATATGAGAATCATAGTTTTGCAATATAGAATTTATGGTAAAGTAAAAACTTTTAAGCTACCAGACATTTCCTTAAGGTAATGTGAGAGAGCAAGTTACAGAAGGGTAGTGGGGAGATATTAAAATTTTAGGAGGTGCATGTAGCAAAAATGGAGTTGAGGAAGCAATTGCAATCATTATATTCATATCTTGTACTGAGCCCAATTGATCCTATTATGTTACTTTTGCTTTTGGACATGTACTCCACTTTCTCCTAGGCCGTATGCTTCTTTTAATGGGGTTTCTAGACCAAGAATGTCAATTGAGAGACAACAGATAATCGACATCATGTGTAATGATTATGACTGAAATGAGCATTCATTGCATTCGTATTTTATATAATTATAATTTAATTAAGTAAAGATATAATATCAAATGAAAAGAATATCGTTGTATTGAAAATTTTGATTTGAGACTTTAATTTTGTCCAATTTGGTACGTCATATCTAATGGTTTAACAAATTAAATTACATCACTTTTGTAAAAAAAAAACCAATACACACTTTAGTTGATTATTCAGTATATACTTATAATCAATTGGTTTGATTAGATTTTAAAACCGACAAAACTCAAATGGGTTAATCGTTTTTTATAAAGAAATCATTTTCAATTTAAAATTTTATTAGCTTAAAAGGCTGCTCAGCCCATTAAAAAAATGAAATGAAATGAAAAACTATCCCATTTAACGTACATAAAATAATAGCTGATTTATTAATAACTTTGGAGTAATGATATTGATATAGTTGAAATACTTGGATTGCGTGGTCCGTTGCCTCTGATCATGATATGGTACGGTTATATCACATTCACCTTTTTATTCATAAAATGAAATTAATATTTTATATCACACTTTTACCATAAAAGTAATATGAAACTAACTCAGAATCGCAAAAAACGTGATATTATAATTGAGATATATCTAACAGGATATCGCCAACCAATTAGTATTTTATTCATAAAAATCGTCACAAAATAAAAGATTGATAGTTCTTTTTTTAAATGTTACAGATACATAGATTATTGTTGATCTACCATAAAATATATATATCACATTCTCAAATCTGACTTAATTAATTTGTTCATCTTGTGAATGATCGAAGTAAGCTTAACAAGGGTCAAGGGCTTCTCTAGGTAGTCATCTAGTCCTGCTTCCATAAATTCTCGTATATGCGTTGTCACTGAGCGTGTTGATACACCAGTAATCATGCTATTAATCCCCATTGATCGAAGTGTCTTTGTGGCCTAATACAAACATATAAAATCAATTATATGTTCTTATTAAATTGTCATATTAATATATAACTGTCATGATTATTTCTAGTTCCCTATGAAACAATAAGGATCATGCATATATACTTCACCTACGATTCATTGTAGAATTGTATATAAACTATAAAGAAAGAAAAAAAAGTTACCTCAATGCCATTCATAACAGGCATATCCCTATCCATGATAATTAGGTCAAAACTTTGTCCGGAGCGATGAATTTCTACAGCTTCTTTTCCGTTTTCCGCGACTTGAATTTTCAATCCAACACTGTTCAGCATCTTTCCATGAACCATTCGGATCACCATGTCATCCTCAACAATAAGTGCGGTTAACTGACGAGGTTCCATGACTTTCAATTGTTCTTCACCAATCTTGTCCTTTTACTTTTCTCTATAGCGCACACAAAAAAAAAAATGCAATATATTAGATATATATTGTTGGGTATCGCGGACCCTCAAATATCAAATTGAATCAAATTGCGGAAGCGGAAATCAAAAGATCAAAGGGAGAGAGAGACAATGAGAATTTGTTTTACGTGAGAAAATCTTACTCAATGTGAGAAAATGAAAAACTCACGGGACCTAGTCCAATATCAAAATCCACTATAAGCTCAAACGCTCACAGTGTTTCACTCTAAGCTTTCAAATATGCAAGCGCTATGGCTTGCTCAAATATAACACTAAAGACTGTCACTTGAGGCTCTCCAATTTCTGTGTGTTTTATGTGTATTCCTACTCATCTATTTATAGTATGAATTGGGCTGGGCCTATGCCATCAAGATATTATTTGATTGACATCAAGATATTATTTGATTTGGCTAATCAAATAAAACAGAATATATCTTATGAAATAAAAAACAGAAGATATCTATCAGATAAAAACCAGAAGATATCTATCAGATAAAAACGAAAATTATCCAACAAATCTCCCCCTTCCGTTTTTCAAAGAGACCGAGGTCTTCAACTTCAACAACCCGGCCTTTTCACCTCAGCTTCATCATGCCGAGTTCTTCAGCCCGGCTCCTTCACAGCAATCTTCAAATTTCCTTGCTAATACCGGCTTCGTCATCATTTAAGTCTGGTTTTCATGCCGGGAATTCATCTCATCCTGCATGGTCTTCTTCCATTCTCCTTTCTCTGAGCTCATCACGGCCTCATCATAACTCTGAGGCTCACCATCTTCAGCAATGATGGTGTATTCATCATCAGGGTACCTTGTAGAAGGTCTCCTTTCTCTAGTGGGGTATCTCGACTGTTCTTCCTCAGCCTCATCAGAACCCGGTTCTTCATTCTCAACTCGGATCTCGACATCATCAGCTTCTTGCTGGTCATCATCTTCATCATTGCCTTCAGCGATTTCTTCATTGGTTTCTCCCCCTGCTTCAGCACTTTCACGAGGGACGAATTCTTTTCTTCGGACAGTAACCCGGACTTGGGGCTTCGAGATGTCATGGATGGTCTCATCCTCATGGAAGACTACATCTCGGCTTCTCACAATCTTCTTGTTGATTGGATCCCACAATCTGAAACCAAACTCGGTTTTCGGCGAACCGAGGTATATGCACTCCTTCTTCTTCGCATCCAGCTTCGCCCTTTCATCTTTAGGGACATGCACGAAGGCTCGGCATCCAAACACCCTCAGGTGATCATAGGTCGCTCTCCGACCTGTCCAGACTTCCTTTGGAATCTATCCTTCTAGTGTCCTCGATGGTGAGAGATTTATCAAATCCACCGCTGTTCTCACTGCCTCTCCCCAATATGCTTTCGACAACTTGGCGTTGGATAGCATACTTCGGACCTTCTCTTCAATAGTCCGGTTCATTCTCTCAGCAAGCCCGTTCAGCTGGGGTGTCTTGGGGGGCGTCTTCTCAAGTCGGATCCCGGCTTCTCTACAGTAAGCTTCAAAGGGACCACGATACTCACCACCGTTATCAGATCTGACCACCTTCAATTTCTTGCTAGTCTCCCTTTCCACCATGGCATGGAATTCCTTGAAAGATTGGAGTACCTGGTCTTTTGTCTTCAAAAGATAAACTCACACTTTGCGGGAGTGATCATCAATGAAAGAAACAAAATACTGAGCTCCTCCGAGTGATCTCTCGGACATAGAGCAGACATCAGTATGGACGAGGTCAATAATATTCTTGTGTTGTCTGGGTTGATCCGGTCTCACAAACGAAACCTGGTGCTGCTTTCCAGCTAGGCAATGTGTGCAACTCTCCAACACTTGGCCCTTCAACCCGGTCAAAAGTTCTTTCTTCTCCAAAATCTGGAGTCTTTTCTCGCTCATGTGGCCGAGGCGCTTGTGCCACAACTCCAAGCTTGGTCCATCTCGGACAGAATTGGCTTCTCCGCCATTGGTCTTTCCTTGCATGACATACAAGGAGCCTTCTTTCTTTCCTCGGGCCACAACTAAGCTTCCCTTGGTCAGCTTCTATCTACTTTCTCCAAAATAATTTACTGACCCAGCATCATCTAGTTTTCCAACCGAGATCAAATTCAAACACATGTCAAGTACATGCCTCACATCCTTCAGCGTAACCCGATACCCTGTGTCTGTGGTCAGGGTTACATCACCAACACCAACAATCCTGCTGGTCACCTGATTTCCCATCTTCACGACACCATAATCTCCTTTCCTGTAAGCAGAGAAGAATCCCTCATGTGGGGTGACGTGGAACGAGGCATCGGAGTCAACAATCCAGATGCAGTCATCATGGGCTACATTCAACATTTCCTCACTGAGGAGGAATATCTCAGCTTTTGGATTGGCAGCCACCGCCGTGGTGCTCTGATCACTTCTTCTTCTGGGAACAATTTGATCCGGCTTCACACAGCCGTTCTGTTCATCATTCTGTAGAGTCCTGCAGTCTGGTCTCTTGTGTCCTACCTTCCCACAGTAGAAGCACTTCAAGCCTTGACCAGCCTCTGGACCTACCTCGTCGACCTCAATCTCGGCTCTTGCCACGACCCCGGGAGTCGGTCTTTTCTCTGTTCTCAGCAACGTTAGCCTCGAACGTGCTAGATACACCTCGTTCTCTTCTCCTGGCTTCTTCATTCAGGAGGCTGTCTGTCACGGCATCCATCGCCAGTTTTCCTTCTGGAACCGAGTTGCTCAAAGTTACCACCAAAGTATCCCAACTTTCCGGTAACGAACTCAGCAACAACAAAGCCTGCATCTCGTCATCAATCTTCATGTTGGCTTTGGACAGTTGATTCACAATACCTTTGTAGGTGTTGAGGTGCTCGATCATACTCATGCTATCCTTGTATTCAAGCTTCACAAGGCGGCGAACCAGGTGTGCTTTGTTCCTGGGAGTCTTCTTCTGAATCATGGACTCCAATTTGTTCCACAACTCGTACGCGTTCGTGAACTCGGACACGTGCTCAAAGAGGCTTTTGTCAATGTATTTCTTGATCGTGGCCACGGCCTTCCGACTCAAGATCTCCCAATCCCTGTCCGACTTGCCAGTCGGCTTCTCCTTCAGGACTATGGGATCATATAAATCCTTGCAGATAAGATGATCCTCCATCATCGACCTCCAATAGTTGAAGTTATCTGCGGTCAACTTGCACATATCTCCGTCGTGAGTTATGCTGCTGGTCTCCATCTCGTCTCCTTCAGAACCTGTCGAACCTGGGCTCTGATACCACTGTTGGGTATCGAGGACCCTCAAATATCAAATTGAATCAAATTGCGGAAGCGAAAATCAAAAGATCAAAGGGAGAGAGAGAGAGACAATAAGAATTTGTTTTACGTGAGAAAACCTTACTCAATGTGAGAAAAGGAAAAACTCACGGGACCTAGTCCAGTATCAAAATCCACTATAACAATAATCGGTTACAATGAATAAAAAACACACCAATGTGGTGGTACACTCAACCTCTCCAATAATGGTGGTCACTCAAACGCTCACAGTGTTTCACTCTAAGCTCTCAAATATGCAAGCGCTATGACTTGCTCAAATATAACACTCAAGACTGTCACTTGAGACTCTCCAATTTCTGTGTGTTTTCTGTGTATCCCTACTCATCTATTTATAGTATGAATTGGGCTGGACCTATGCCATCAAGATATTATTTGATTGACATCAAGATATTATTTGATTTGGCTAATCAAATAAAACATAATATATCTTATCAAATAAAAAACAGAAGATATCTATCAGATAAAAATTATAAGATATCTATCAGATAAAAACAGAAATTATCCAACATATATATATATCCAAATATAATGTTTCAGGAAAAAAAAAATAATACATATATATATATATATGTGTGTGTGTGTGTGTGTGGCGTACGTACTAAAGGGAAATGTTGAACCTCCATCCTATTTTGGTGGATTGGAGTGTAGGGAGGAGAAAGATACATAGAGATAAAAAGGAAAGTGTAGAAAAAATAATAGATATAAGATAAAATCTACATGTAATATGATAAAAAAAAAGAGGCAGCGAAATAAGAAGAAAAATGGAATGAAAGGTAAGTTGTAAAATAATAAAATGTATAATTATCATTACTTGAACTACTGGTATCGGATTCATAATCGTTGATGAGATACTATAAAATTTGAACAAAAGTATATATGCACACCTGGTGACTAGTGCTCATATGCACCAAAAGAGAGAAAAAGAAATATAAAAATAATAGATAATATGACGTGAAAAAAAAGTGTGGATAAAATCCTTATATTATAACAAATATCTATGTATCATTACTACTATATTTGAAAATATAAGTACATATAAAAAATAATTCAGGTGTCAATCAGTAAAGCATGCATGTATGTCTAAAATCTTGTAGACCCACTTATAACAACTAATGTTTAATTTGACACTAACCTGAACGGATAACTCTTTATCCAACAGCCACTAGGAGTGAAATTAAAGATGGATAAGTGACAAGCAAGTTGAGCTATATATACTCCGTCCACGTGGTTCGAAAGGCCATAGACCTATGTGCTGCTGATTAAAGCATAAGGTAAAGAAAGAAAGAACATGTGGTATAAGCATCAGTATTGGATTCGGAAAAGTATCTTATAGGATTTTGTTCAAAATCTCAATATCTCTAGTACTGTATTCTTTTACCTAAAATGGCTAGATTTCCATCTTTATTAAACTTCCGGAGCATCTTTCTTATTTTGACCAAGACAAGCAGACAAAATATTTGAAATTATTTCTTTTTGTTGACAAGGAGAGGGGGGGTTGTCATTCCTTTCAGTTCCTCTCCTTTTCATTAGTACAAATCACAACTAAGCCTAAACCTTTATAAACTTTACTTTTCTTCCTAGGCCATCGAATCGAGTCTATCTATATACCGTACAAATAATGCAAAAAAGAAAACAAAGCCACTCCTTCATTCCATTTTTCTATTAAAAATTCAGTTAATTTATATTTAATTTTGTTTACCAAGATGGAAAGATGTTATGTGATTTTGGACATGTTTGTATAAAGTGAAAACCGATTTTGGTGACAGCTAAAAAAATATTGCACTGGCTCGATCATTGTCGTTTAATAATTGTGATTGTTGTTATAACTTGTGTCACCTTCAATTAATTTTATCGCACTAGCTGTTAATCTTATTATTTGCAACTCATGTGGTGATGAAGCAACACAGACTCACACGTACATTTAGCTGTAAGTTAATGTTAGTGCCTAAAATGTTAATAGTATGCTAAGATTCTTACTTTGTTTTGTGGTATTATCTATTTTTGTTGATCTTCTTTGCATTTTATACGCTGTACATCTCTTACAAATTAGATTCTTTAATCCAACTTTAATTTGGTTTTCTTCTCTTTCATATTATAATTACATTAATGGCTAGTGAAGCTTGTGCCATATATGGATTAATTTGTATTTAAAACTTGAGAAATACAAAATCGAAATATGTTTTCTTTAAACTAATTAACATATGCCCGCGCTTGATTTAAAGAAGATTATTTTCTATAAAAAAAAACATTATTTATTTCTTAGGTATCAAACTTTGACCTTTGAGGCTTCTATCTAAATTTTTACGTATCTTGATCAAATTAGAATGTATCCATTTATTCTTATATAAGTTTCTCATATTTGGAGAAGTTTTTTTTTTTTTTTTTTCAAAACAAAATAAGTAAAACAACTTTGTATATTCTGGACAATATGTTGTCCCTTTGATTACCTTATCTCTGATGTCACCAAAATATAAATAGTAAGACTGTAAGAGGTTGCGACTTTGATAGCGTGGGCCTTAAATAAAAAAGCAAATATCCTAGCTACTTTAATTAAAAAGTGGCATCACATGAATTTATCGTCACCCTCCGTTTAATCCTTTCCAGAAAGAGGAACAAATTTTTTTTTATAACACTTTTTTAGTTTTTTTTTATAGTATTTTATTTTTTTCTCTGTCTTTTTATGTTTGTATTTAGGTTATTCTCCTCGGAAAATTGTCTTTATCATCATAAAAGATGTTTTGATAGATTAAAAGAATACAGTATTTATAAACGACTTACGATTTCCACTTTAATTTATGGCTACGGGAACAGTTATGAATTCGCACAAATAAAGTACCTTATTATGAAATCCATTCGATCCATTTTTATTTTTATTTTATTCGTTCCTTTACTTTCTTCTCCAACGTCCCTCCAAGTAAAGTTTATGCACATAAAAATCTGGTGCAAAAAACATTTCTGTATTACCAAAAAGAGTTATGCTGCATGCCCGAGATTGCTAAACCTCCTCGGAAAGACGGAAACCTAGACCTTTTCGGTTGCCGATATTTGGTTTGTTGTTTTCTTCCTATAATGGTTCTCATTTAGCTTTCGATCGAATGTCCCTCTTTTGGACGAAAGAAGAAAATGAAAGGTTATACTATTATCAAAGAATTATTTTGACTACATATTTTATGTATAAGTGCTGAATAGCTATATTATGAAATTTACAAAATGAAAATAAATGATTTTTTTTTTCAGAATTTTTTACATCCTTTTAATGTAAAACTATTTTTTAATTTCTTGAAATATTAAATTCATCCCAAGTATTTACTTATCATTTTATTCTAGTTGCTAAATTGTCCTTGAACTTATACTTACTATCACTAGAACCATTTTTTGTTGGTTAAATAATAATTATATTATCTAATTATTTTAAATTATTTGTATAATTAATTAGAGTTGAATTTCCTTCCTTTCTATATTGTTATTAGTTGAATCTTCATAGACTCTATTATTAATGGCGCACAAGTGACGACCTTAACTTTGTAGGTTTGCTCTTTGCACCTACAGTGAACCCAAGAAATTTAAAAGGAAGAGTATGGTGCCACCATGAAAGATAGTAGCCGTTGGCACTAAAAGAAGCCATCCACAATAATACCCTACAATTTTTTTTTATTCATCTACAATACCATTTGAAGTACTTTTATTACAAGCTTTTTTAAAAGAAAAAGGTAAGTTTTTAAAAATTAAATAAATACGAAGCAATTGATAAATTAGTTAAAAGCTAGTTATTTTAATTTTTACCACACTTATCGCCCCAATTATTTTAATTTAGTAGGAAAATATTTAATTTATTTAAAATTTTTGTGACATTTTTTATTTTAAAAAATAGTTAAAATAATTTTTAAAAAGTAACAGAAAAAAATTGAAATACTAAATAAATAAATACACATATTTATAAATATTTATATTATTTTTATTATAATATTTGTATACGCTTTTGATTTTATTTTTACATACGAACGTACTTGTAAGTTGTGTAAATAAATCAATTAAAAAAGAAGAAAAAATGTTATTTAATTAATTAATTTTGTTATGCTATGTTAGTGTATTAGATGACATGAAAAAATATTCAACTTATTTTATTTTTCTTATTTATATAGTTTTTAAGAATAAAATACACTCTTCTTCTTTAAGAGATATTTAAATTTATGTATCATCCTTTCCTTTTATTTTAAAAATAATATTTTACTCGTTTTACACTTTACACTCACTATGTGTGAATAAAGTTTTATATTTGATATCTTTTCTATTTTTTATGAATAGGTGTGTCCAACAAACAAGTTGGTAATTTTGATATTGGATCAAACTCTCTCTTGAATTATATATGGAAGAAAAATACCTTTAGAAATATCATCTTACCACTAAGTCAATTATGGATTTCTTTAAAGTCCATAATCTTCCCTTCAATTATCTTCAACATTTTATTGGGACTCAATATCAAGCTCATATATTAAATCTGTAACAATATCTAATACTTATATATATATAATCGAAAAATATTAATAATATATAATTTTAGGTTAGATTTTTTAAAAAACTACAAATACTCTTAAATTCTTTTAATAGAAAAATTGTTTAATTATATAAAAGTGAATGAATATTTATATAATCTTATAAATTAAAGTTGTAACGATGGGGCAAGAGTATCTTGATTGCAGGAGGGGCACTTTAGGATGATGGAAATCCTGGATTAGATTTTGGGTTTTTTTAGACAATCTATCTGTTCTTCTGTTGAATGAGAATCTAACCGAAAAGATTTAGGTTGATAAGAATGAATTGATTCTAGATGTTGAGGGGTTGAGTCGGCCTGGTTGGTTAATTCGTGGAGCAATAAATATTGGAAAGCTAAAAAGGTGTTAAGTTAGGAAAAGATGGGACAAAAATCTCTCATCTTCAACGTGCATGTGACAGTTTGTTTATAGGCGAGGCGAGTTGGGACATTTCCCTGGACCACAAAGAAGATTTTGAGGTGTTTTGCATTAATGGATGAACTAAAAATAAACTTTCACAAAAGCAACGTAATTGGAATTAGTGTGGAGGGTAATTTGTTAATTAAAATCAGCTTCATCTTTCGCAAACTACAAAATAGGTAGCCTCTCTTAATTTAATTTCAAATTACTTGGGACTCTTTATAGGCCCTAATCCATGAAAGAAGCTATATGGCAGCCTGTATTGGAAGCTTTGAGGCCGAAATTATCATGGGTATACCTAATGTTTAAGAAGACTAACTACTTCGATTAATGTTTAAGAAGACAAATTGTTTAAATTGCCAAGGACGTGATTCTTATAGCTCTCCTATGCAAAAATCAATTTGGGGTTTTGGAGGAAGGATGCTAATTTGCAAAAATGGGAAGAAAAAAAAATCAGATGATTTGGTGTTAGCTTGCCGGAAAAAGGGGAAATAAATGGCAACAATATATCCTCTCTTTTCGAAGATATGTTTGGTTCAAAAGCTCCCCTTTTAAAGATTCCTTTCCTAGGCTGTTCAAATTTTCGGAGGACAAGAATAAGGTTTCAGAATTGGGATCTTGGGCAGATATGGCCACTAAAGTGGCATGAAGAGATATTTGGTCAGTAGGAAGATCACACAAATGAGAACTCGATTGGTATTTGGTAAGTATGCTAAAGTCGATTACCCGTCACAACATGGAGGATGACACATAGTTATGGTTTGTTCACAGTTTAAGAGTATATTCCTTGTTTATTAAGATCAGGATATGCTGCTTTTCTAGAGAAAAATTTCACTCAAAAGGATTAATGTTGAAGCACGTAGGCATCAAATTCGATAGTTTTAAAGCTTCTTTAGAAGTCTTTATAGCCCTTCCAAAAATATTATACAGCATTCTCTTGGTGGACGGAATTTCAACTACACAGAATTAATTTAAGAGGAAGGTGCTTTCTAGTTTCTTCCCAGCAAGGCCTTTTATGTTTGTTATATTCTCTGCATGCATGTAGAAAATTTCCTACATTTGATAGTTACATGCTTGTTTGCATATAATGTTTGGACTAGTGTGTATGCTGACTACCTTCAACGTAGAGGTTTTATGTGAGGAAAAAAGAGACAATAAGCTCTAGAAATATTCTTTCGCATATGGTTATTTTGTTCCCCTTGACTTCTGCATAATGTGATATTATATTTACACATGAGAAGGTAGATTATGTTAGGTTGACAGATTTAATGAAGGTTAGAAGTTTTTTTAGTTTTTTTTTTATTCTTAGAAATTAAAAACAGATATTAAAATATTTATAAAATTTCAGACATTTTATTTAATTAATTGAGTTTGACCTCATAATAAATGTTGGATTTATGCTTTAGTTTGTTGCTAATGTTGGCAGCGCTTTTTATCTCCTTTTCAAAGAAATTCTATAATTTAATGATCTCCTCTTCTTGATTATTATGTTCAAACTTATTCAATTGTTACTCCAAAAAAAAAAATACGTTAGAGAAATGACAACAATAGATTATTAGTTAGTAACATTAAATAAAACTCATCAATTTTATAAATTAATCTTATTTCTCATTCAATATGTCTTCGTCTTAATTCTGTAGTTTTTAATAAATTTTAAATAATAATAAAATTATATTAGAAGGAATATATATGTTAGAAAATATATTAGAATTACTCAACTCTTAAATTTCTTTAGGCAGTACTGTACCAACTTTCTTTTTCAAATTGGTGTGTCGGCTGTTTTGCTTTTGATGGTTCTATAGTATTTTAAAGTACAGATTTATATGTAAGTTAAAGTATTGCGTGTACTCCACATTCTTTTATATATATATACATATATATATATATATTATTGTGCCCTTGACCAATTTAAGGCTCGTTTTTGTGGCCGAAGTTATTTATAGTCTTAAATTTTGTATTTTAAAAATTATTAAAAAAGTTAAAGTTTAAAAATAAGTTTTAATTAAAAATAAAATTCAAACTATTTAGTAAATTTTATTTCATTAGCTAAAAAATGATTCAAGAGAGTCAGAAAATAGAGACGGAGCGGGGAGAAAGAGAAGATAAGTTAATTTTTTTTCTTCTAAAATTTGACCTAGAATTTCTTTTAAAAAAAATACATTTTTTTTTATAAAAATAAGCTATTTAATTTTTTAAGAACATTTTTTAGAAAGTGTGTTTGTTGGCCAAATTTCTCCCTTTTAAAGAACTAACTCAAACACTTAATAAAACTTGAATCACATTAATTAGCTTGTTTTGTGGAGCGTAATGATGAAGATTGAAAGGTTATTCTTCAAGGCAAAAATATGAGAGAGAGAGAGAGAGAGAGTAAAGATCAATGTTGGATAGTTAAAGAAAAAAAAGCATAGTAAATTAGTAATAGTTAACGAATCATTCTTATTTAAGTATATATTCAAATAAAGTAATACGTACTATTCCAATAAAAGAATAATACTATAATTAATTTGAATATAAAATTAAAATAATCACTTTAAAATCACTTTTTTTCAAATATTCTTTCTGTCTTTATAAATTATACGCATAATATTTTCTTCTTTTTATAAATTATGTTCTTAAAGTATTTATATATTTTGTAAAGAAATATGACATTTTTTTAATTCCTATAAAAAATTCAATTTAGATCTTCATCAAAGAAAAAAAAACAAAAGTTTCATAATTTTTAAACATGACAAATAAATAAAATATTTTGTATGAATTAAAAAAGCTTTATATTTTCAAGAAAAAAGTAGGTTAAATTGATCTGCAGGTCTTCATATTTTTACCAAAATTTTTAATTAGGTCCCTAAACGTTTAATTGAGCCCTTCAATCTAATTGTTGTTATGGAAAAAATTAACCACAAACACTTAAGAAGAGGTGCAAATGGTGGATTGATATTTATGAAGTATGTTCTAAGTACAAATGAATCAATTGAGAGTTTTCTGTTTTAGCATTCTATAGAGCCAAACAATTATAAAAGGTTTGTAAAAGAATACTTAAGTTGAATTAACATGTGAATGTTGAAACTCTACAATATTCTCCATGAAGGATATAGTTTGGTGTGTGTTGTAAGCACAACAAAATCAATTGCGAGACTTTTTTGTAAAATTTTAAGATTTTGCCAAGTCAAATAATTGTCATAGAATCTCTTACAGTTGACTTAGTTGTACTCATAAAATACTCTAGAAGAAAGTACTTGTCAATTGGTTGCACCTCTAATTATGTTTTTGTGGTTAATTTTTTATAACAACAAATAAACTAGAGGATCCAATTAAAAATAAATAAAAGTTTAAAGACCTAATTAAAAGGAGAAAAATTAGAGATCTAATTAAAAATTTAGTGATAGAGACCTGCAGAATAATTAAACCAAAAAAGTATTTAGCCTTTTTTAAATATATATATATATATATGTTGTGTTCTATCTATAAAAGCTTATACGTAGCCTAATTATATTATTAGTCTTTAGTTCTCTTTGATTCTAGCATCCTGAAACATGAGGTAAGCTTGGTTAATTTCCTATCTTATAAATCATTTTAATATGTGAGTGCAAGTGTGTAACAACATGCATCTTCTATAACAGCCGCATGTAGCAAAGACTTGACCGCCAAAATTCATACATGCATGGTAACCAAAAAAAAAAAAAAAAAAATTGCAGCAATAATAAACAATAAATTAAAATACAAAAAAAGTGAGAATACATAACTTGGTGCCATAGGAATTTTATTTTATTTTTACTATGGACACCTTATCTACTTCCAACTCCGCCATATTGATGAATTGAACAAGAATTATTCCTCAAGTCTTTTCTTTATTTTTGTGTAACATTGATAGTCACGTACGTAGTCACAGACTTCTCCATAGTAAAAGAAGAACTACAGAATCACCAAAAGAAAAAAAAAAAAAAGGAAAAACTAGACATGGAATTTGGAAATAAGGAACGGGTAAGGTTAAGTTTTTTCTTCTTTTCTTTTTCATACATTACCCGGTTGAAATTTCCACTAATTACGAGTAAAACTGGGGTTGATCTTATCAAGAATTGAACTAAGCTTAGAATTGTTCAAGGGTTTCTCATGGTAGTCATTCAGTCCCGCTTCCATAAATTTTCGTATTTCTGCTTCCGTACAGCGTGATGATACACCAACAATCATGCTACCAATGCCCATTGAGCGAAGTTCCTTTGTTGCCTATATAAAAATAAAAAACAAAAGCATTAAATGCTTGCATTTCAACTTTAGCCTTGGCCACAATAAATTATAATGGTAAACTTGGATGTAATGCAATTAATTAATAAGCACCTCAATGCCATTCATTATGGGCATATCCATGTCCATGAGAATCAGGTCAAATCTTTGTCCATGGCAATGAATGTCCACTGCTTCTTGGCCATTTTCCACTCCTTGATTTTTCACTCCAACACTCTCCAACAGCTTTTGATGAATCTTTCGGTTGATTTTATTGTCATCTACAACAAGTGCTGTTAATTTGGTGCCCAAGTTTTGAGGTGCCATTCCGTAACTTTTTTACGTCTCCTCACACCACTAGTTGAAAAAAAAAAGACAGTGAGTTAATTTGTTTCATCAAATATATTATGTATAAATATATATTAATGGCTAAACATTTGTGTAGATTTAAGGATAATGTAGCAATATCACTAACCTGAATGAGAACTCTTTCTCTAAATTCTGAGACTAAATTCACTATTATGAGTAGGAGGGGAAGAATGAAGATGGATGATGTATAGCTAGCTAGTTGGGGTGCTATATATATAGATAAATAAACAAATAAATAAAAATATTGAAATGACACGTATATATCCTTCCCATGTGATGTGGATAATTCAGTAAGGTGTGATATAAGATTGAAAGGAAATTAATGGATCGAAAAGAATTATCAAAGTACCAAATTGGAGCTGTTAAAAAAAAAAAAGTACCAAATTGGATGTGAGTTAGCATCAACATTGAATTTGTGGGAAGTGTCTCTGGATTTCGTTCAAAATCTAAAAATCTGAGGGAGAGTGATGTTTTTCCAAAAATGGGGATGATTCCTATCGCCAATAAATTCGTAGGCTACCTTTTTTCTATTTTAAACGAGACAAGAAGACAATCAAATTTTGAAGTATATTTTTGGGGTCCTTTCGTTATTTGCCTTTCGTTTCTTGGCATGAAAACGAGCAAGTATGCCAAAGCCAAACTCATAAGTTATAACTTCCTTCTAATTGAGCCATTGCGCGACTACATGTATTTATGTATACCTTACAATGCAAGGAAGAGAATATAAAACAGAAGTAAGCACGTATGTCCACACAACTTTTTGTTTAGAAGGACGAGAAGAACACACTACGCGCGTGGTGTCTACAACACTGCTATTAGAATCACAGAATGCTACTACATAGTTTGTCCTGGGCTTATAAATAGAATTCGATTCTCACTTCATCTTCTGTACGTAGTATATATCTCTTCAAAATTAGTTGTTTCCATATTTTATTTTTTTCCCATTGTTATGTTATTTTTTACACCTGAAATGCTATACCTCCCTATTCTAGTTAAGGATTATGAGTCAATTATTGATTAACAATGTGTGTATCGATTGTTCAATATATAATAACATCTTTTAGAAAATATATTGATGAATAGTCCGTTAATCAATTCATATATACATGTCAATGTAAAAAAATGGTTAAGGAAACCGAATCCAAAAGAAAAAATAATAATAATAAAATCCAAAAGAAAAACAAGTAAGTGAAATATATACACTAACACAACAAAGTTTGAACATTCGTTCATATTAAAAATATAAAATCAACATATTAATATACTTGATAATTATAACGACAGGATCAAAAAACTAAAAGCTGAAATTATCACTAAAACTTACTTGTTTGGGAAAGATATTGGAACCCTGAAACAATCAATAATCTTTTACTGTAACAAAAAAATAGCGTCCAAATTTTTGTGCTGGCCTCAACACCGACACTAATATTTGAAGCAAGCATATTTTGTATACAATTATTTTGAAACAAATAATTTAGTGTCTGTCAAAACCAACTCTAATGTTAAAATACAGTCGTCGTTGTCGATGCAATCACTTATATCTAAATTAGTGTCAACCAAGCCGAGCAACCTAACATTCATAATGCAGTCAGGTGATTTGACCTTTCAAACTAGCTATATATAAGTTTCACATAGCGTAGGTTTAAGTCGACGTTATATTTAAGTTATTTCCAAATAGGTTCGCGCATTTATTGATAGAACGATTTTGATAGAACGATTTTGTTAGAAGTGTTCATGGGTACGGGTCATCCGTGAATCTGAATCAATTTGAACTGATATGAACAATTTGGGTTGGATCATTTATATATTTGGATCAAAATCGAATTGAACCGATCAAAACCGTTCATGTACGGGTTGAGTTTCGTATTTAGATTTACAGATCCGTTGATCCGATGACCCGATCCGTGAACCCGTAATAATAATATAAATTTTATTATTTATATATATATATATATTAAAAATTAAAAAAATAATTTGACAATAAAAAAATGTATGATATTGTAAATATTTAACATTGTATTAAAAAATAAGATAGGATAATTTTTAATATTGCATTAAAAAATAGGATATAATATTTTTAAGATTGCATTGCATAATATAATAGAATATCTTTAAGATTGCATTGGATAATACGATAAAATATATTTAGGATTGCATTCAAAAATTGGTTAAAATCATATCTTTAAATTAGTATAAATAGAAACATATTTTGGTGTTCATGTATGCATTCCATTCCAAATAATAGTAGAGTATTAGAGAGTTTATGTTTGCATCATTGAGAGAATTGTTGTGAGATCATATAGAAGCGTTTGACAATTTTGATTCTTCAACTCCCAATCAGGATTTAAAGGTACCTATTTTCTTAAGAAATATAAACGTAAATGTAACTATTTTATTGTATTCTTCTTCTTGACTTTGGAAAAGGTCGCAGCTAAGAACTAGGATGCCAGTTTTGTCTCTGTTCTTGATGAATTGAGACATATTTAAATTTTTATAGTTGTTTGGTTTGACTTTAAATACTGCTAATATTGGGTGTCCAAATATTGAAACGGCAAGTGCTGGAATTTTTAATGTATTACTTTAAGGTATATTGTTATTATTTTCACCTTTTTTTTCATATTTTGTTTACCATGTTTATAATATTAACGGATTATATTTTGTTTATTTGTTTGTTTCAGCAAATATGGTTGCAACAAAATTAGTTATAACAAAGCTTGATTTATAAGAAATAGTTGTGATTCAGACTATTATAATAAATATTGTTCACAAATCTTTTGTTTTAATTTATATTATAAGTCTATTTTATAATATTATGTTGATGGTATTAAATGAATCAATTTTACTATTTTCATACATTTGATAATATTGTGTTAATTGTATGATATATTTGAAAGAATCGTGATATAACATAGTAGTTCTAAAAAAAATTAAATGGGTAACCCGGTGATCTGAAACCGAACCGAACTGTTCATGAACGGGTTGGGTTTCAATTTTTTTTCTCTGAAAACCGAACCGAACCTATCAAATTTGATTGGGTTAAGTCTTAAATTTAGCCAAAATTAATCCGAACCGACCCGTGAACACCCCTAGATTTTGTTGTTATGTAAACTAAATTGAATCCCTATAAATTTTTGCTTAAATGTAAAATATTATAATAGAAAAATTCTTTTCAAAATGACTGTGTAATCTAAGAAAAAGTAATTTAGAAAACCTCAGTAACAAACATCGTATACTCCATATGGTCTGTCAATCCCATGAAATGTTTTATCCATAAATTATGATATGTCTTTTTAACTAAATAACTGAAACAATCTAAACAGTGTAATCAATTCTTGTTTTATATTATTTTTTCTCTAATAACTATTTACCTCAATTAAGGGACCGTGCCAATAAAAAACATTCCACCATTTGCCCTATCTAAACTTCAGTAGTAGTTTTGTCATTGTTGGGGTTAAAAGTTGTCACTGGCCAATTTTTTAACTCAAATTGTTGTTGCTAAAATTAAAATTAAACCAAACATGAAAGACCTTAAATATTTATATTTAAGATCTTAATTTTAAAAAACTTATGATTGAGTTGTTCAACTTATAATTCATTTTTAATTGAGTTTCAGGAATAATGTTTCGTTAAAATTACAGATTATTCTTTTTTTAAAAAAAAATGAATATTACAGATTATTCTTGAAACTTATTACGAATATTAAAAATACAAAACTATTTAAAAAATCTAAAATAGTTTAAGGATCTAGTCAATTATTAAACTTAGTGACCTGGTTTATGAATTTTTTAGAATTTTCAAATAAGTTTCTGTACTTTTAAAATTCAAACAGATATTAAAAATATATCCTCCACCTTTTATGGAATCATAACCAAGAGATTCAATGAAAAGTGAGTTATAAGTTCAACGATTCAATTACAAGTTTCTAGAGTATATAAAAGCTTATTTAAAAAGTTTCTAAACAATTCAGATACTGGCTGGTAAATTATTTGACCTTTTTTTTTAAATGGCAATTCTCGGAGGCGGAGCTCATGTAATGACTATCCAAAGCTTTATTATTGTGCAGCTTATGTTAGGACGAGGAAACAATCTCCTAAGCTAATTCTATGATGGGCATACTTATCGACATATTAAAAGCTGCAACTCTACCCTTAACTTCGGCTATGTTTGGTTACGAGGTACACCAAATGAGTGTTTGGTATTGTTATTTTGAATTAAGAAAAACCACTTTCAATTCAAACAATCTTACACTTAAAAATTGTTTGAATAAAATTTTAAAAAACATTAATTTTCTAAAATTAACATCATCCAGAATTAAATTTATAAACCTCCACCCAAACAAACTTAACTTTCATATAATAATTTCAAAACATAATATCAATACTTTAGCCTAAATAAATGAAATTTTCAAAACACGATAAAGGAAACCTATTAACCACACTTCAGTTTCGAAATCTATTGCACGAATAACCGTTCCTTGTTATAGTGAAATCCTTTATATGACTTCACGTATCACACAATAGGGCTAGGGTTTCGTTGGGCAAAGACTTTGGTCTTAATATGAACACCCTCACCCCCCACAGAAAATGAAGGGAACGAAAATACATCTTTGTAGAACAAGAACTGCAGCGTGAAAACAAGTTTGCGAAAACTTAGCCTATATCCAAAATATTCATGTAACTGAATCAATGACTTGAAAACCATTTACTACAATCAATAATGTTTACTCAATGTAGATTAGAATTTGCTCGTATTTCACCATCAGAACTCCCCAAATTCCAACATTGCCAGGGAAAAAGGAATGACCAAAAAACTATATATTTAAAGAAACCCAAGGAGAAGGAAAGACAATGGAACCCACATCTAAATTCATGCACGCAGATATACAAATACACAACAATGAATAGACAACACCCAAAAGCCACAATTTTTTTCTTCCCAATAAACCTGCTAGTCTTGAACGGCATCAATTGCTTTGCCTGTCCTGGCTTGTGAGATTCGATTTGCATAAATGGTGACCAACTTCAACTGTGTGCTGTTAAGCCCTTGCAAATATGGCAAGAATGCTCTCCCAAGCATGATATAAATATCCACGAGACAGAAAACAACGGTCTGTAACAATCCGCATTTACATAAAATAAGAATAATGAAACAGAATATATAAGGGAATAAAGGACAGACAAAACTATATTTAAACCTTATTAAGAGCAGACTACTGTCAGATTTGCCCACAGTAAAGTAGGAGCAACGCAAGTTTAGGAGGCTTAGTATATTATATCAAACCATCGAGGCTGAAATCAAGAGTTCGACACATACAAAGGACAAACTACCTGGTATTACGTTATAAATGGTTTGCTGCATTGATTGTGTTCTAATGAGGGAATGGATTATGGAATAATCACTGCTATTGTGAATGAAATGATCATCCCTTTCTGTTCATACATTTGGTATGGCAAATTATTCAGGGAATATAGTAAGAACTAATTGTTTATAATGAGCCATAGCAAGTTCAGCTCAACAATCCCAAGAAAAGAAGTTTCAATCTAGTGACACCATTGTCTTTTTTTCCCATAGGATCCAAACATAGATAACTTGCTTAAGATACCAAAAAGGTCTCAAGCATCTAACTCTGGTTGTCAGATAGATTTGTTATATAACCTATGAAGCACAGACACTGCTAATCATTGGGGTGTCCACAAGTCCGACATGTGTCCAACACTGACACCCGTATGACACCCATACGTCTCTGACACTCGGCTCCGGTGTCAGATTAATTTTTTTTTTGTTTGCAACTCCGACACTTAAAGACACCGCTTTGACACGGGTTCAGTCACAAAGGGACACAGCTTCTGTGTATAAAAAAATTATTTTGAAATTTTTCAAAGACAAATTTCAAATTTAGAAACTAGAAAGACAGAAACTTATGGCATATGCCTCTCTATTTTCCCTAATTTCCTCTCCTTTGCTGGACTTGACTTCCATATGTTGCACTGACTTCTCTCAACTCTTCTTGTTAATCGTGAGTTTATGACTTCCATAGTTCCCAGACTTCCCACCCTCTTCTTCATTTCTCATTCTCGACTTGCATACTCCTTGGCTTTCAAAAGGCGTGGCTAACTCTCTTTTTATTTCACATATGGAAACCGGTGGTGTATGATATTAATTTACTTGTTGTTATGTGTGTGCGAGTCATATTAATAATGAGACAACAGTATCTCTATTTGATATTTGCTGTATGTGTGCCATAGAGTGCCAAGATAATTGTAGAACTTGTGCTGTATGTGTGATATATTGACAGCAAAATGCCATATAAGTCATCACTGTCTCTTTTTGCTTTTTAGATGGATGGATTAGATCCCTTTTAACTTAAGTTAACATTGAGCCCAAATTGTGAATGATGTCTGGTTCCAAGTGTATTTTTTTTTACTCATTATAATAGGAAAATGTTATATTTGAATTATATATATATATATATCCGTGTCAGGGTGTCCTATATTTAGAACATTACAAGTGTCACAGTGTCCGTGTCGTGTCCGGTGTCCGTGTCTGTGTCTATGCTTCATAGGTTATAACTACATATGCCACTTTACAGTGTTTTTTACCATCTGACATTTCTTAAGATGTACAACGCTATGGAACATAAATTACTCCAGATAAAAAAGATCTTAAGTACCTTCCGAACATCTGCACTCTGGTTACCAAAAGCTTCGAAAAGGGAAGGCAGAAATGAGGGTAACTGAGCCATCAGTTCCTCCTGAGAAAGGCGCCCCACAAGCTGAAGAAAGGAATAGTATGATGTTAATTGTTAAACAAGATAAATTGTTAAGCAGTATGATGTGGTGCAGGTACTATATATGACAGAACAAGGATACAATAAATTCTTAAAAACATGGGATATGATACAACTAGAATACGTAAAGACACTCATAAGAAAAAGAAAAAACTTGTTCCCATGTGTTACAATGCTAGTGATATTAATACACTTCATACAGTGAAATGGTATATTGGCTGGAGTAACCACTAACCAAGACAATGCAGGATACACACAGAATATGTTTTAGTGTCTCGTTAGCAACAGCCTAAAAACACTAGTTGAGAAGCATTTAATACCCCCTATTAAATTCTTCTAATTACTTTAAAAAACAAATTCTTAAATGATTTGGTATTTTATTTTTAATATAATAAATACTTTATTTTACAATAATATCTTTTTGTATCCTTAACAAATGACCAATGTCTATTGGTTAGCATTTATCTAGGTTTTATAAGTATCCGAAGCATATAGGATATGGACATAAAAATACTTGCTCCGTTTTGAAATATTATTGATTCATTGGGCACTTCTTTCCAAATTAGAGCAATAGATCATTCTAAAGACAGTTTACCTTTGTTAAGCAATTTATGCAAATAACTAGTGTTTTCTCATCCTCGGTAACCAGCAGAGGGACAATGACCTGAAATGATTTAAATTCTGAGCATCAGATTGTCAAAAAAGTAAAACCCCATTCCTTTCCTCAAACATTTTACAGAGAGTAAAGGAGCCATAAAATAAAAGAATCAAGAAATACACATACACTTAAACATCTGAATGGATCATACTGAGATAGAACAATGGTCAGGCAGTGCTCTGCTTCATTCGAGACCTAAAAAGGAGATGGAAGAAACTGAGATTAGGAAAAGAAAGCAAATGTATAAAAGACAAAGTAGAATGGGACAACTTTTGCTACCTTAGGAATGATATCTTTTGTAACGTGAAGCAGCTTTTCAATTACAATCTCAACAGAGTTCTCCATGGCACCTTTCTGTGAACAATAAAAGTAGAAGTTAAATTTTAAAATCAGAAAAATCTTTATGATATAAATTTAATTCCCAATAATGCCTTATGCACACAAAGGGAAAATATGCACAATTGTAAGCACTGAGGTGATCAAGAGCATAATCCGCAAAACTAAAATGGTACAAAAGGAGTAGGAACCTGGTTTTTAAGCATTTCAACTATAAGTGAAAGAGCAAGCTCTTTGACTGAGGAATCTGAATCATCCAGCACCTCAAGCACAACTGTCAAAATCTGATTGAAGTACTGCAAGTACAGCATGAAACTGCCATTACATAGAGAAAAGGGGGAAAAAACTCTACAAAGAAAAAAAAAACTACTTTACAATAAATAATAATCACCGTTTTTAAAAGTTAAAACAAACAAGTACCATTCGTTGTTGTTTAAGTTTAACAAAATTGGAGAAATTATAATTTTCTCAAACAGAATTTATATATTTATCAAATTAACAATTGACTGCACATTAGGGTTAAAACAAATCATATTATTCAGATTCATAAGTATTATCTGTTTCCCTGGTTTCTCTCACTTTCTAATCAGTTCCTGAATCCAGAATCATAATAATAAGTATGACCAACAACCATACAACTTGGGAAGAAAAAGAAAGTGTAAATAAAATCAAGCATACCTTGGTCCAAACAGAATGATCGTTTGTTATAGAAGCTTCAACCAATTGTTGAAGAGCAGTCCGTTTACTTGAAATAGGGCTTCCATTACCCCCACTGCATATCTACAAAACAACATTTTTCAGGTGTGAAGTGATATATCACAAAGATGTCAAAGACAAGTGGGAGGAGTTTTGCAAAAATCTTCTCTGATTTTAAAGAGTTCTGGGTGAGTTTGTCCTGCCACCTTTGACAACTTTCTTACAACTCTTTATTGAAGTTTTGGGAAGGGTGAGGATACAAAAATATATGGAAAAAGTGCACTTTGTCTTATGATTGCTCTTAACTAGCTACAGCATAATGTTATAGTTTTAAAAAATGATGATAGACGTCATTTCTCCTTGACTGGCTTTTATTCTTGACCTCGTGTTTTTGTCAATGCTTTAACGGGTTTCTTTTTCTTTCTTGCAAAGAGACTTGACTGATATTTTGAGTTGATTATTACTATTATTTTCTGCTGCAATTTTCCATCCTTGGAGAATGCTTTATCACCATCCTATTTTTTCTCACTATATTTCTCTTTCTACCGGATCTTTTGGTTTTCAAAATAATAAAATTAAAAAACCAACTTATCCTATACTAGTTGCATAACTCACCATATGAAGAATTTGAGGAATGCTGGGTCCTGTGTCTGTCACGGAGTTAATTTTTACATCTTCAGCAGAGTGATGATTAAGTTCCAATTCAGAAGGATGCTCTTTGTCATTTACATAGCCTTCAGCACCATTTAAATGCTCTGATGACATCAAACCGTTTACATCTAGACGAGGAGTTGAAAGATCCTCTAAGCTCACGCTACTGTCCATGTGCCCATGTTGGCTAGTTTGAGAGCCAAAGTTTTGACCCATTGGATTGACGGCATAAGCAAGATCCTTAGTTTTTGAACCAAGGCTACCACTATTAGGATCAGTCTCAAAATTATGATACAGATGTTCCTGAGTTTCACCAGAAGATGCTTGACCAAGACTGGCTTTTATCAGTGTTGAATCTTGGGAACTCCATTTCCTGCCACCATCACTATCAAGGGAACCAGCAGAATACCTACCAAGGTAATGAGCTTTCCTAGAGTAACCAACATATCCATCTTCAGAGGATGTTCCCACAACATCAGATGGATCATAGGAAGACTTAGAACGTTGTTTCTCTTTCTTGGTCTGCAGATAGTTTATTAGGTCTACTTCAATGCGAGGGGTGTATTGTTTCAATGCTCGTCTCAAGGAATTTTGTTCTTCAACTGACAAACTCAGAATGAAATTAAGAACAGCAGTCGAATCAAAGTGAGAGTACACTGATATAATGCATGTAATAGCTGCTTCTTTAAGCTTTGTATTTTTGTCATGAACCAAAGGGGTTAACTTAGCAAGCCATAATTTTAGGATGCCAATATTAGCAGCACCTTCTGGGTTCATAGCATGTTTGTTAAAGGAATTGATAGCAAATTCAATAACAGCCAATTTAGCCTTTGGAGACCTTTGTTCATCTAGTGAGCGTAATAATGCAGGTAAGAGAGAATCTATACTGTAAGTTTTGCTGACCACTTCCAGAGTTGTTGAACACGGCTGCCTGACAAGTTCTTTAGGGTCAATTAACCGAGAAAACACATGTGGTAATATTCTTTCAATGTAACCCTCAAAAGGCTTTCGGCATGCTGGAACAATATCTGCAAGTGTTGAAAGAGCAGCCTGTGCAACTTTATGATGGGGATCATCCAAGTGCTGGAAAAACAACTTCATTACCTTCTCAAAATTCTGAACAACTTCTAGAGTTCCCTTCGGACCTTGCTGCAACAAAGAATGAAGATAATTAAAGGCAGCAACCCTAGCAGACCAATCGGAACCTGAACTAAGTCCTTCACTCAAAGCTTCATGAAGAGATGCTGGTCCATCTGCAAAATTTGACATCTCTCCAAGAGATAGCTGATTATCATCAAAACTCCTCCTCCTGCCAGCAGACATGCGTCCAGCCACATTCTTTCTCAATAGTGGTCTCTGGAAATTAGGCACATAACTATTATGAGATTCCCTAAAGTTTCCATCTCTATAAGAGGCATCCAAATACTGTCTATCAGTGTTGGGGTTCATATATCGCCTAGTCTCCCTCATATCATGGTTATCATCGAGAGAACTTCTTTCTTGTTGTCTTTCAGATGTCCTTTTACTCGAATATGATGATAAAGGCTCGATACCAACATTGCTACGATAGGATAACTTGGCAGAATCTTTCGAAGCTTGAATCTGAGTGATTATGTCAGACAAACCGAGACCACCATTTCGGTTACTACCTTTATTGATGCAGGAAGAAGTTGATTCTGTTGTTAAAGAGCTTGTCAGATGATTAGATGCAGGGACAGCTGCAGGGAAAGGTGGATCACGAGATGATGGAGGGTCAACTCCTGCACTAGGGGCAATAAGAGAAAAAATTAGCCGCTCAAATAGTTTGAAAAAACACTAACAGATCAACCATTGAATGGCATCAAGTCCTGAAAATTGAGGTAAAAATAAAAATATCTAACAGGAAAACTTATGTGGTACCTAGATCCAAACTTGTTGACCGGAGAGAAGATGAATTATGCTTATCAGACAAATCCAAGCCTCTAAGCATGCTTTCAATAGCAGAAACCTTCTGTTTGCTTGCATGTAACATGCTTTCCAAACTACGTTCTGTACCCTTACCAAGTGACTTAGCTTGTGAAAGAAGTATGCCAGATGAGATAGATGCCCCTGATGATATACTTGAACTTCTATCCATTGCAACAATAGCAGAAGTTCCATAACCAGGTAGATTAGAGGGAGCAGAGGCCTGGCTAGATAATGATGTCGGTGCAACTCTATCTCGAATGGAAGGTGAAGCATGTCGTCGATGTATTCCTCCATCCTCTTCATTAATTAACTGCGATTTACATTCACTTTAAAAGATGACTTGAGCAACAAAAATAAAAGGAAGAATGACATCCACAAAATCATAAGTGTATACCCGTTGAATAGCAGGGTCAAATGATGAAAATAGGCGACGAGAACGCTCTGGCCAAGTTTTTGCAAACATTCTGTAGCACATCCTTGCAGTAGACCGTACCTATTAATTATCATACAGTAATTATTTTCACTTGCATATACGTTGATAATCAATGAATATGCTAATGACTTTATGTCCTAAATTAATGAAAAATGATAAATAAATAAAATGCTCAAAAGAGTAAGTAATGATCATAACTAATAACAGAGTAACTCTACTGCACATTGTAGTTAAAATCGCGAGCCGGATCGTACAATCGTACGATCCCACGATTTTTCCCGAGCAAACCGAGCCGGATCGCAGGTGGGATCGCCGCCGGGTAGGATCGCAGCAAGATCGCGATCTTAATCGTGTAATCGTGGGATCGACGATCCCCTCCGATCCTGTTTCGTGCGGATTAAAAGCCCAGCTCAGCTGCC
>PYAF01001472.1:1310943-1333598 GCA_007407185.1 Glycine tomentella
TTCTGCAGTTTGATATTGTATTTTTAAAATGGGTTTTTAAGTTTTAATATAGGAAATTGCTATTTACAGTCTTTCCGTACCCACTTTTTTCCTTCTATAGTTTCATAGTAGGATCTCGATCCGATCCTACGATCCCTGATTTACGATCTTTCAACCCCTCCCCCGATCCTACCTAAAATTACGATCTTGACTGCCTTGCTACTGCATACTGCAAAACCATTTTTCAAAACATCTTACCAAACATTATTATACAATGAAATAAACAACAGCAACAAAGCCTTATCCCACTAGGTGAGATTGGCTACATGGATCTCACAATGCCATTTGGCACAGTTAAAAACCAAAACTTCAGGAATATAAAAAAAAATTAAATTAAGCAAGTGGGTGACAAATGGCAAAAACAATTGATATATGCCAAAAAAAAAAGGATGATTTGTGTCACTGATTCTGGTTCCTGAAGGGATACAATGGCAGGAAAGCAGTGAGTTTTTCACAACACAACCGCCTCTTGGATACTTATTTTCTCCCCATGATCTTATTCTAAAAGGAGATTTATATTATTTTGGCATGATGCACACGTGCAAGTGCACAAAGAGAGAAAGCATTGGGCAGAGGCCTTGTTCTTTGGCTAACCATAATAGAAGCATCATTCAGCATAAATTCTATCATGCTAAGTTTCATAACCGTAATCATTCCATACCCCACACAGACACATTGAGACATAAACCAACCAATAAATAAAAAATTTATGGAATTTCACAATTTAATTATCATTACTGATTTATCATATTATACATTTTATGAGAACTGAAATTTCACTAAATTATACGCAAACAAGGACAATCACTTTTACTTCCCACAACACCAATACACCTATCAAGGTGATGCAATATCTTGATAGTTCAGGAAGAAGAGAAAACCCAATGGAAAAGCTAGTCAGAGTTTACAAATTGAATGCACTATATATTTACCAAATGTCAAATAACCTAAAACTATAAAGCTACCTCACTCATTGCATCTGAAACACAACACTTTATCAGATCCTCATATAAATCAGCTGATCGATGTATTTCTGGTGCATCAGGCCAATGTTCTAGGACCAAATAAGCATATTCACAACACCTACAGTACAAATGTCCAATGGTATTAATCAAAAACCAAAACTCTAGCTTGTGTCTTTTCAATAGTTGATAATATATACCTTGCACGAAGTACTGCATTGCGATCATTTTTTGCACAATCGGCTATACGGGGAAGCACACGAGCAACTTTGCAGTTGCGCAGCATCTGCAAAGTAGAGACAAAGGTGAAAATGACACATAGCAAGAGGGATACGAAAATGAAGGTAATTAAATGAACATATTACAGTACCGTTTTAATGCAGTTATCTGCAGACTCTGCAATTACAAGCACAGTAATCACAACCAGCTTGAAAAGGACCTGATTATCGATCAAAAATTAAATAATTTCAAAAGCATAAAAATTGTGATAAATCCGAGATAACTAGGCGAACTTACTGGTATAAACATTTCAGCACATGCCTCAAAATCACCCAAGAGCTCCTTTGACATAAAGCACAATAGATGGCAAGCCTAGAAGAAAGCAAACAACAAGCCAGAAACAGTTAGGTATAAGAACCTAACCTATGGACAAGGTCCTTCAGTAATTATAATGAGACAAAACCAACAAACATACTAAGAGAAGGAATTCATCAAAACAAATGAATGGTTCATTTTAAGATACGCAAAGGCAAAGAAGGATTGCTTCAAGAGAAAAAAATCACCATTCTCTAAGTTCTAAAAACAGCAAAGAAGGAACAGGAAATTGTAACTTTCACCTAGACACGTTTTACAAATTAATAAAAGAAAATATAGAACAATAATAATATTAGAGCACCTGCTTCACAATGGTAGATCTTCGGTCTGACAATTGTGTGCTTAAAGGTCCAACAAGTTGCTTCAGGAGCCCACGAAAACATGGATAATCCACGGCACCTGTTGAAGAAAGTAATAAGAAGATATTCAATAATCATGCCACAGGAAAAGAAAATGTATTACATTTAATTTATTGGCTCAGTGGAAATTACAATTAATCATACATAAAACCATTTTTGCTTAAACAATAGGCAAAAAGATACATATTACAAAGAGAAAAACAACGCAGATGATTCAAATAAGTGTAAAACTGTAAATTACTCCAATCTCCATTCTATATTGCACTTTTTTTTATATAAAATCCCTTTTATTTCTAAAACTGACACAAAACTCTTCTTATTTATAAAAATCCCTTCTATAAACTCTTCTTTATAAATATACTACACTTAAAACTAAAGCGCTTCTATTTCTGTATAATATTAAATTGACAAAAATATCCTCATTAAAAAATTTTGCACATTGCAAAAATTCTCTTCAATTTTATAAATATATTACATTTGGAATTATTAAATACCTAAACAATATAATGTTGAAGATAACATTAAATAATATAAGAGAATAAATTATAATTTTGTATCTTCAAATAACAAGAATTATTTTAAATCGTTATGATAAAAAATTTAATCAAAATGAAGTATTAAAAAATAAATCAATAAAACATGGTTCTATTTTTTATTATTTAATTTTTTATAAAATTGATTTTAAAATAGTCTTATTCTATCTTATTAATAATTAACATGATTTAGTTTTTTCTTACATTTATTACAGCAACATTTTTACAATAGTTATTGTTATTTTTAATATTTGAAATTATAATTTCTTCATTATGTATTCTCATCCGCTATTATAATATTATCTTCAAGTTTTATCATTTAAGTAATTAATAATTTGAAAGTTTTTCTATTGCAGGGGATTTAATCATAATGTATTTATAAAATAGAATAGGGTTTGCTTAACTTTTTAAGAAATGAAAATGAGTCAAAATAGTAATAACAATATATTTATCAATTTCATGCAAAAATAAAATTGTGTTTAACTGTAACATGTTTATAATTTTATAAAATATAGAGGGCTTTTGTGTAGGTTTTTAAGTTTAAGAAGTGCAAATTGCAAGAAAGGTTTTGGAGTAATTTACTCTCCAAATAATAATAGACTTTTAAAAATGTTGGCACGACCAATTTAGTTTAAAAAGTGCAATAATGTTTAAGTCACCCCCTGCCCACAATTTAGTAGAACTAGGATCCTAAAAACTGCGCCTCTATTGATGAAAAAGTTGTAGTTAATGGTCCTACCAGTATTTAATTTTTCTTTTTATTGTCTAATTGTGATTATCTTTTAATGTCATAGCTCAGTTAACTATGACTTGTGTTGAATCAACGTTAACAAATAAAATCCAACACCATATTCATAAAAGATCACCACATACATCCTTCAAGTAAAGATATTCCACACCAGCAAACGTTCTTTCCCTTTTAGACTCGAAATAGGAATAAGCTCTTAACATTGCACTCTAAGCACATATTTATCTGAACACATTTCTCAAAGGAATTCAGAACCACCAACCTCCAAGAACAAGACCTTCAACTCTCTGCAGAGCAGCAATTCGAATTGACCAGTCTTTTTCAGGCACAAGGGTAGATGCAATCTTCTCAAATTCCCTGATTAACTCCTTATCTGAATATACCTTGACAGGGTCTACGGGTTTCTCAGTGATGTCACCTTCTCCTGCTCATAATTTAATAAACAAAATGCATACTTAAATAGTTAATATTCTCATCCAACCATACACAGTATATTAATATGTGATGTGTGATTATTTTTTAATTTTACAATTTTACAACTTGAGATGCCACTCATCTCTTTGAATCATATCATGTTATCTTCAATCATTTTGCCTCCACCATCAAAATTATCTCAATTTTTACACATTTTGCACATACATCTCATGTAAATTTTTATCATTGAAGAAGTGCAGAAGAAAATATCCCCCAAATGACAACTAAAACAGTTAGATCCAAGGGACAACATGTAATTAAAGGTAGAATCCCAAAGATCAAGTGTGTTTAACTTCTGGAATTACCGAAGGATACATGTTAGCTACAATATCCGAAAGTTTGAATAAAAAATGACACAAAAACAACATCACCACAATTAGTGCTAACTGAAATAGCATCGCTTAAAATCAAAAGCTAAAAATTCTAACATCATGATATCAAAGTTTAGTTTAATGATAAGAAAGAAAGGAACTTAAACAAAAATGTGATGTCAAAAATAAACATGTCCAAACTCCATAGGGTCCATAACTCCACATTATTTAAACATTTGAAATATGTTCCAGTATAGCGGCAACTATGCAGCTCATCTCAAATTAGTAAATTTGAATTACAGAGAAAATTGTAAGGTAAATAGAGCCAGTATGAGAAGGAAATTACAAAGATATAAATCATAATGCCATGTATAAAATTGAATTGATACTATACTAAAATATAAACATGTATGATTGAAGAATTACAAATATACTAACCTCCAAAAAGAGAGTTCTCCCTCGAGGAGCTTTTAGCCTTTGGACTACTTTTCTTGGGATTAACACTTACATGTTTAATTTCCCCAGTAATATATCCACCTGGACCATCCGAAGAGCGAACTTTTGGTTGAATTCCCTCGAGCCTGGCATTAATATCTTTCACCTGAAACCATCATATGATGCAATGAACAAGACATAAGAAACTGTCACAGTAGATGATAATTAAATGTAAAATGGCAAAGGTCCAAATTCATGAGCTTAAAAGTGTGTTGGTGCATTTGTAATATATTGAATAACAATGAATGAGGAAAGTGTTTTATATTTACCAAAGATGAAGGAAGATTGTGGCGGTGAAGTTCGTCACGAAATTGAGGTCCAGCTTGTGTATACATCTCCTGTAAAAATGACAATGTCAAAGAAATGTACTAACAATAACATTCATCCTATCTTAAATCCATAATCACTATCCTCAGGTATGACTGAACACATCAATAAATCAATTTTTCTTTAAGTCATCATGATATCAATTGTAAAAATGTTCAATACACCATTAAGATTAACATAAGGCTAAAAGCAATGTATGATATTAGCAATTCTTTACTTTTGGCTCAGAAATTCAAGAATTGAAATTAGCCATTGCTATGGCATGAACCCCTTTTTAGGAAAGTAACATGATAGTGCAACTGAGTCCTTTAGCCAACATATACAAAAATACTAAATGACTGAAAGATAAAGCATGCTTACCTCAATGCACAAAATAGCTGCTTCCCTAACAGCAGGATTTGGATCATTAAGCAAATGCAAAACCTGACAATCAATCAAGTTTTGGAAGGACTTATTATCACATGCCAAGAATATTTAAATGTACAAAAGATATGTACAGCTTATTTGTAAAAGTCAATACAGGGGGAAGGATAGCCCGTTGAAGTGGAAGCTCAGTAGCTGCAAATAGATTAATTGCAGCCGCGACAGTTCGTGTAAACTCCTCTCTAACTCTCCAGCTTTTATGTGCCCAAGCAAAGGACCCTGCTCTTTCAACAATTATTGTAGGAGAAGAAACCTGCATATAATAATGATGATGATAATAATAATCCAAAACGAATGCAAAACGCAAGGACTAAAAAAATATCATATTCAAAATTACGATCAAGACATATTTACTTCACTTTTACTCTTTTAGACAATAAACACCAAGATACATGTGGAAGCATTATCCATTTCACTGTTAGACTAAGTTTGGATAATGACGAGTGGAATGGAATGTACTGGAATGCAGACTAGTTCCGTCCCATACTCCAGAAATTGGTGGGGAAGAAAAGAGAGCTATATGATAGAAAGGAATGCACTCCATCAGGTTCCATTCCATTCCATTCGCAAGCAATCCAATAAGTGGGACCTAGCATCATGCCATCGAGTCATTTCATTCCAGCCCTTTCCATTAGTCCAAACATAGCCTATGTAAAGATACAGATCGGAAGTGTAAAAGAACACTCAAGCTATAATAAGGTCATATAGATTAATAAATTCGATCACAGATTAGCCATGTGAAACTCCAGTTAATTGTTTAGTGATAAACCACAAGCTTATGCTAACATTTATGCCATGCAAGAAACCAAACACAAACTACTCTGCTTAAATAGTTTCCTGCTTAAACTGTTCATAGATTTACATCCATCCACCGGCCATTTTATACTGATTCACTTAGATCAGCCTATGACTACATAATTGTAGGCTAATTGATAGTCCTATGGATCCAAATCAGAAGTTAATGTCAAATCAAGGTGAACCTTTTCTAGATCCAAAGAGGTATAGAAGGCTGGATGGGAAACTCATTTATCTCACAATTACAAGGCCTGATCTGTCATTTGTAGTCGGAGTTGTCAGTCAATTTATGCAGGGTCCTCACAGTGACCATTGGAATTTTATGATTCCCATTCTTAGATACATCAAAAAGACTCCAGCACAGGGATTATTGTATAAAGATGATGGAAATACCCAAATTTGTGGATACTGTGACGCCAATTGGATAGGTTGTCCCATAGACAGGCGATCCATCACTGGACACTGTGTATCCTTTGGAGGAAACATTGTCTCTTGGAAAAGCAAGAAACTGAGTGTTGTTGCCAGATCAAGTGCAAAAGCAGAATATAGAGCTATGGCTCTTGTTACTTGTGAATTTGTGTGGATTAAACAACTCTTCAAGAATTAAAATTTTGTGATGTTCAACAGATGAAGTTGTATTGTGATAATCAGGCAGCTCTTCACATCGCTTAAAATATTGTATTTCATGAGAGAACTAAACATATAGAGATTGATTGCCATTTTGTTCGGGAAAAGCTACAATCCAAAGAAATCAGTGCTGAATTTATTAACTCCAACAAACAACTTGCAGACATCCTGACCAAGACCTTGAGAGGTCCTCGAATCCACTTTATATGTTACAAGCTTGGAGCACACAATTTATATCCAGCTTGAGGGGGAGTGTTAAAGTTGTTGTTTGATAATGTTTTATATTTCTAGCTTGTTGTAGAAGCTTGTAGCATTTTATAGCTTGTTGTAGAAGGTCTTAGAAGTTGTCCTGTAATCTGTCACCATAGGCTAGGATGTAGCCTTCACCATGAACTATTTTTTGTACCATCTGTCAATTCTCGTGTACACACACACACACACACATATATACATATATACATCTCAGCAAACTAAGGCTGAGGATCCTTTTTTGTGTGCATATTTTCACATTCAAACATTTCAAGTATAATTATCAAGTTAACATAGTGTTATATCAGTTATCTTTGGAGCATTCACTTATAAAGTTACAATTAACTGCTAACAGACTTAAATCTGGTTTGGCTTACAAACCAGACAATCAGACATTATAAATTTTATTTTCACGGATACTAAATCTATCCAAAAAAGAAATTCCCCGAGCTTCTTCTTCTGCAGAAGTTACTTCACATGTTTCTTAATGCTCCTCTAGAGTCTAAAGTCAAAAAAAAAAAAAAAAATTAACCGGTGAAAGATTAATTCATTTGTGTTGAAGGCACCACAATTTAAAAAAGCAGCATCTGAAAGGCTTTAGGTTCATCTAATGTTTGGACACACGTTTGACACTACTGGACGTGGATCCCTAACATAACTAATAGTTGCTTTTGCGTTGCTTTGTCTTTGACGTGATTTTGCTCCATATATGGATCTTAAATTGAGAAACCAAACACACACGACGATGAAATCACACCAGCAAGAGATCCTACGACTATAGATCTCGCGATATTATTCCGATTCTCATGCTCCAGAACCACAAGACAGGTCATGCAAGAGCGAAACAGCGACCAGTTCCAATTTTGTCGCCGCACAGTTTCCGCTCGATACATCGAAGTCATTATTATCCTAATAAATATTACTAAGCAGTTACAGCACCCTACCGTTACCAGTTAGTAAGAACCACACTCGATTACTGTCACTATCGAGTTATTAGGTACGGATAAGGGACGGTACCTCCATGAGAGTGAGCAGGAGGCGGCGGGCGGCGTCGCGGACGGGCTGCTTGGCGTCGCCGAGGCGGTCGACGACGGCGGGGAGGAGGGCGTTGAAGTGGAGCTTGAAGTGTTCGCCGGCGAGGACGGCGGCGGAGGCGAGGGCCTGGAGAGCGCCCTGGGAGACGCGGAAGTTGTTGTCCTTGAGGAGATCCATACACGTGTCGACGAGCGAGGTGACTTCGGAAGAGGAGAGGCTCTTTCTGGAAGCTTCTAGAAGTTGATGGAGCCGCTCCACCCCCGCCATCCTCTCCTTCGTGTCCTTCGCGCGTGACAGTTCCAAAGCTTCCTCCATTTCTTCTTCCTTTGATCAGATCTGAACAAGAGTGAGCGAGTCACTGAGTCACTGAGAGAAAGAGTGAGAGAGTGAGCGAGTTTGAAATCGATGAGATTACGCGGTGCAACCGTCAAATTCAGAAAAGGAGAGAGAAAGATAGAGAGTGGCTAGAATGACGGGGGAAGAAGACGAAGTTGGAATGAATATGAAATGAAAAACTTGCTTATGTGGTTGAGGCGTGAGGTGGTTGAAATTTTAACCATCCTTTTGTTCCAGATTTCCCTTTAATTAAAAATAATTAATTAATCCGAAAATAATTAATCATAATCACAATTAAAACATTTTAAATTATCCTCGATGACCTAATTTCTAAACCATACAATTAATTAATTAACTTATTTGATTCAGTTCAGTCCTTTTTTTCATCTGGTCTTCTTTTAGGTCTGTTAAATTATCCTTTAGGTTTTCTTAGAGAAATGTTACTTTTTACTATTAGAGGAAGTCACAGATTTTGTCTTACTTATAAAATCGAAAGAAAAAAAAATCATTAAATAAGAAGTGTAATTCATTAAAATTAGTAATTTATAATCAAATTTAATTAATAATAAAAATATTAAAAAAAAGTATTACAAAGTTTAGGTAGTTAGTATTTCTCTTTTTTTGTATAGATTATCCTTTAGGTTTTGTTTAATTTCAAGAGTTTATTACTTTCATGAAAATTTTCCCATTTTCTGTTTTTTATTCATTAAAATACTGTTTTTATTCATTTCTAAAAAATTCCCAATTACTATTTTAACTACACAATGAGATAATGCAAACTTAAAATAGTAAAAGTACTTGTGGAGCTGCTGGCGCCTTTAAATGCTACTACTATTTGCTTAAGGCAGCGTAAAAGGAACTATTTATATAGAAGAAAGAATAAAGTTAAAAATAATTTTTGTAATGATCATGATTGATTTACGAGATTTTGGTATACCAGAACCACGCTGCATTATTGATGTTTGTGTACCCAGGGAAAAAAAGGAGTTTTAAAGTATAATAAAAAATTACGTAGTGGAGTTAGTGACTGGGAAAAAAATAAAACAGTATAAAAAGGTAAATAAATGAAAATAGGATACAACATTTAAAAGTGACATTTTATAATTATAAACTCTTTTTTAGAATATAGTTTAAATTATGAAATGGAATGCAATGGATAAAGAATAGAGATGATAAAATAGATTAATTCATAGTAATATTACCCAAACAAAAAATTAATTCTTAGTAACCTCAATCCACTCAAACAACCTATGTCTGATTATTATTATTATTATTTAGAAAGGTTTGATTGCATGAACACAATAACGTGTATTTTCACAAGAAAAGTCATGTCTCAAGACTCCAGAGTCCTTTATCGCCCTTCTTTTGTTTTCATTTTTTAAAAATATATTTCTTTTTATTTTAATTATTGTTCAAAGTTTTATTCATTTTATAAAATGGAATGCTTTTTTTTTAGAGATTAAAAATACATTGTTTCTTTTAATTTTTAAAGATTAATAAAAATGATAGTAGTAAAACTAAAAAGACTAATTTTGAAAATAGTGTATTTTTAATGACCAGACTACCAGTAATTAATTTAAACATTTATAAGATATGTCTTGACAGGTATAGTATATAGTATAGGAAATGAGCCGTCAAAATAGCAGTATAAGATATTTTTTTATCATTGTCAGTGACATATTTTAAAACATATGTCTGTTTTCATGACTGTTTAATTGATGTCTCACATATAAATAGATTGATGTTTTTGTCAACATGAGCTTGCTTTCTTTCTAGTTTGACGGTAGTTGCTCGATTTTGCTTGCCCGATTTTTTCCAAATCCGGAACACACTAAAAGTGGGTATGTTTATTTGATAACAATTTGCAAAGGAAATGATAAAAGGTTATAGTTTAAAAAATCATTTAAATGTTATATATATATATATATATTACACAAACAAAAATAAAAAATTCAATCATACATATCATATTAATAAAATATTTTAGAGAGAATCTAGAACATGTCACATGTTCAAACTTTATTCATCACCTTGAAATGAAAAAAATATAAGTAACTTTGTAAATAATGCATAGACATCTTCTTCCCTAAATTTACAACAACAAAAAAAATATTAATAACATGGTGATAGAGTGTTAGAGTGCATTTCAATTAAACATTTATGTCAAAAATTATATGACAATATTACATTTGTTTTTTCCTGTCCAAATTCAGCTTAATTTTTTGTTTTTAAATCATAGAAATACATAATAATATTAAGATAATTATGACTAGTGTATTTTTAATTAAAATATGTAATATTAATTTAAATTAATAAGAATAATTAAAACCAATACATTAATTGTTTTTTTTTAATTCAACCAGTATTTTTGGTAATTTAAGTTAGGTTGAACCAAGCAATACACTTATTTAACTAAAATAATTAATATTATTTTAAAAGAAGGCTAAAAACATATTTAATATAACATTTATTTTAAATTCATTAGAGTAATTGCAATTATTAAACTAACTTCTTATCATATTTATCTAGAGTGATAAGAAGTTATTCAAATAAAAAGAAGGCTAAAAAAGAAGGAGAAAGTGTTTGAAATATAATATAAAATTTATCCCTTTAAATAAATTTGTCGAGCTACCCAATTCAAGACTTAAGCCACCAACAAAATCTCCATTCACCAGGCTACAAAACTCATAGGAAAAATCGAGGAACAATCACACTCCTCCTTCAACTACTATTATGCATTGTTGTAAGTTGTGATTCCCGACCGTTGTTTGATCACTATTGAGATAACCATGATGTATCTTAAAGATATAAACATTTTTTTTCCTTCAACCTTGACCTTTTAGTCCATTCGTTTTCCCTCTCAAAAATAATCTTACTTTGTGACTTAAAGTATAATAGGCATGGATACAAACCAAAGGGAGGAAAACTCTCGTTTGAAGGTTGAACATGTGAAAAGAGGCTGAAAACGTGAAGCAACCACTACTCAAAACCACATAAACTCATTTGGGAATCACAAGATGGGGCAAGGGAGTACATGATGCGTGGAGGCTAAATTAAGGGGAATACCAAATTTATTGTTTATATAATAGATGGGATAGAATTGTCCTAAAAAGTAGGATATATTATGTTTGTAGTGCTTGTATTGAATGATGCTGGAAATTTTTGTTTATCATTTGACACTCTATGTACTGTGATGTTTTGATAATTAACTATTGTCATGTAACGTTATTGTTAGTAAATTTTAATATATCTTTTGGATTGTTTTTTTTTGTTAATTATTAGTTTTTTCTTGTGCATTTCTAACAAATTTAATAAAAAAATAGTCAACGTATGATTATTGAGAAAAGCATTTTTTAATTCAGAAAAAAGAAGAGAAAAAACATTTTTTTTAGGTTTAACGAATTTACTTGTTGAGAAAAAAATATCTTATCACAATGATACAAATTATTAAAAATATCTTATCATAATATAGTCTTTCTTGATGAAAAAGAATATTTTCGCAACGATAATGGTCGTTAAGACCTGTAAATGTTGCAAGGACTTTAGTGAAAATCCAATCATGGATATAGTTTAGAGGAGCATCGACACTAGGTCTATGAATGGAAGGAGGCCAAATAGTTTTGATTTATATATCTTTTATAAGATGTTATATGAAAAGAATTTAGTTGGAAGTGGAAAAAAAGGAGAAGAATTAATCAGATCACAACGACGAAGAGCTATTGATAAATATATTTTTGAAAATGTAAGTTGTAACCAAATGAAAATTTGAATTATACAAGTCATGTAAGTGAGGCTTGAAAATGAGGAAGCTAATATTTTTAATTCCTAAAAATTTACCCATTTTATTTTATTTTTAGTTTATATGACGTTATTATTTCTTGTTTAACATTTTTTTTTATGTCATATTCATTTATTAACGTACACAATGATAATGTCAATATTTGATGACATCACCATTAATCATGTCAACATTTAACAATATTTATTAGAGTAAATTACATTCGTATTATGTGTTTTTGTTTTATAATTGTAATTGATATTCTCATTTTTTTGCACCCTAAAAAAACTTTTTAATTGTTTAGTTCACATTATATTCATATCCCTCTCTTCTAAACACTTAATAAAAGTAGACATATGCTGATCACACAACTTTTAATAAAAATTTATATTTAAAATATTTTCATATCCTTTCTCAAAATCACATATTGGATTTTATAAACCCTCATTTTCTTCAATCATCTTTTTTTACTTACCACCACCTCTTTCTCCTTCTTTCATGACAGCATCATCTCGATCTTCCTCTTCATAGTCGTTCTCGTCGACCAACATGGCATCCAGATGCACCTATTCCCATTGAAGCAACCACCACCATCACCGTAACCACCGCAACCACCTTAGTTGTCGCCACCACCTTAGCCATTGTCGTCGTCATTGTCATATTCACCTCCACCACTTCCTCATCCTCCGTCGTAACTTCGACCACCATCACCGCTGCGTCTAGTTCCTGAACACTAGCACTGTCGTGGCTAGTGACATCAACAACCTTGGTGCGTTTGTCAGAGTTAGATTCAAGGGAGGATATTGGGCAACTTGAGAAAAACACAGGGGGTGCAACTTGAAAAAAACACATGGGATGAGAGTGTAAGACAATTTTGTATGCTCAAATATTTCAATTGATATGAATTATTGACATTAAAGGAACTAAAAGTAATGTATAAAAAAAAGGAGTATCAAGTACAATTTGAAAGTAAAAAAAAAAACCAGAAGATACGAGTATAATTTACTCTTTTTATTAACCACATAGCCAAAATTAAAAAAAATGAAATTTTATAGGAACTAAACTAAAAGAAATAATTTTTAAATGACTAAAAAAATGATATTTTATAGGACCAACAGATTTAACCCTATAATTTCTAGTTGTTTTTAATCAACAAATGATATTTAACCTAATAAATTTAATCATGTACTCATTTTAACAAAAACAGTTTCCTAATAATATGTTTGTTCACAGTTGTACCTTTTGCCAAATCTGTCACTGTAAATTTTTTGTCAGGGGTGATATAACATTTTCTTTTTTAGATGCATGTCAGCATTGCATTACCGGCACGTGTTTTCCAAAATAAGGAGCAATTCTTAAATTGTTACAGACACATAATAAGGTTCACTATTCAAATTGCTTTAGCGAGACTTTTAAAATTATTATTACATAACCAAAATAATTATTAAGCTGATGAGAAGTAAGAATTATGATGACAATAGTTGAAATCAATTTATCAACAACATGTGACTAAAGAGCCTCACCTAATCCCTCATTACTCAAATCTCACTGGGGTTTATAGTCCAGGAACACATATTGGACTTAAACTAATGGCAAAATAAAAGAAACAGTTTGTAAATAGTTACGTACTGAATTAATTCCTCTTGTCAATTTGATATAAATTTGAGATATGATTCTGAGATAATCAAAACATTTCACGTTACCATCGGATAAACTTGTGGAGCGTGTTTAGTGAACTTACTACACGTTAAACTAGTTTAACTTCAATGGACAACATCTTAGATAACATTACTTATTTTATTTGACATTTTTAACAACAATGCAGTGTAATAATTCCTTCTCGATCTTTCTTTTTTAAGTTATCTGTTACTAAGTGGATCCTAATTAAATATAGCATTTTTCTCAACGCATTAGTAAGAATTACTAGTTAGAAGTAAAAACTCATTAGTCAACACCACTAGAATAACCGATTTCCATCGCGTAAATGATGAACTATTTTACATATCTTCTTATAAAACTAGGCTTGAAAGCAAGCTTTTGTTGGAGAGTGACTTGAAATAAAGGCATGACTAAACAGGGATACTACTTTCACACGTTGTTTGGAGATGTTAGATTTCACATCTCTTAAATTGTGGTGTAACTTCTATTTCCAAGAGAAGTTGAAACAGGTTCATAATATCATTGGAAAATAGAAGAAAACTTTATAAGGGACAAGTGTGTGAATGATGTCTGAATTGTTTCTAGTAGGTGATCATTTTTTAAGAAATTTATTCAAACATGCAAACATGGAAGGAAAAAAAGAGTCTCATCACTTGCTCTTGTCGTCTAATGGCAGCGTGCAAACTAGACATTGATGGTCCCATGATTCATTGCATTATCTTCACATTTTCTCAACGTAATGATGCTTAAGACTCCAATTAAAACAGATAAGAAGTTCCACCAGATAAACAAAATAAAAAAAAAACTTAAAAATTGTTTGTTCACGGGTCTTTCAATGGCATTATTATATGTTTGTTAAATGGATTTTGAGAAGGGATTAGTTTTGGCATTGGATGATGAAAACAGCCAAGAAAAAAAAAGAGAGGGATAACTTCATGACAAAGCCTTGTGAACAACCCGTTTTGGACATGGTTCAAGATTAGGAAAAAATAATAATTAAAAGAATATAAGATTTCATTTTTGGAAAAAAGAGTTGTCCACTTTCGCTTTTGCTTGATCACGTTATTCATTAGGTTTTATATACTAACATTGATCAAGTTCAATTAAATAAAATAAAAGTTATTTTCAATCTTTACAGGTTGGCCTGATGCGAGCGAGTTCCAGGGAGTCGTGTGTATTTTAAGCTGTAGGGACACCAGCTTATAAAGTTTTTTTTTTTTCGCATCTCGTAAAATTGGAATGAGACATTTGTCTACTATATTTAAACTAATTCCTTATGATTTAAGAATCTATACAGTTGGTAAGTTGTGATCCAAAACCTTTATACATGAAATATGGACCTTATAAACTAATCATATGAAGAACACAGAAAAAATCATATGACTTCATTACACTATTGACTAATCAAATATTATTCCTCGATAATCTATTACAGAAATCAAATTCAGAATTAATTTTAAATTGAATTTTACATATTTGATTTGATGTTGCAAAAGATTTTAAAAATGATTTTGAATCCATAATTAATTTTGAGTTGAAACAATTTTAAGTAACTTTTAGGTTGGATTAAAAAATTTATATTAAATTTTTTTCTTAACTTGATTTTATAATGAAAACATCCAAATACTATTTATGTCACGTCAAAAATCAATTTTAACTAAATCAATTTTTTAACATTCTATCTAAACACACTCTTAATATATTTAAAAACTTCATTTTATATTTGTAATCTCTAGTTAATCCATTAAGATGTTAAATCAGTAAAGTATCATGCCACATATATAATTATTATTTGTTACCCACATATTGGTAATTAGACAGTGACAAATGAATGGAGAGATTTGTTTGTTATGGGAAAAAAAATTAAGAGATCGAAATTACACATTGATGGTATTACAAGGGTCAAAAGTCACCTTATTGACCTTTGATATACCTACTTCTTAGCCTTCATGTAATTCAGTTGCTTTGAGTGGCTAAAGAATGATACTAGTACATTATAGTACACAAAATACAGATGAAACATTAAAAAAAGAAAAGGACGACACATAAAAGTTAGGTACTTGTGCAGTTGACTTAGTTTAATTAAGTTTAACAAAAGAATGTTTAAACTGAAATACCGTAACTGAAGTCAGAGAGCCAACTGTAAGAACATAATTAAATTTGTCATAGTGCGCCTGCTTCCTCGTACTATTCTTTAGGGTTCTATAACAAGAAGACCCAACATTGTCCACCACCTCTTGGGTGGGATGTCTTTTTCATATTTTCATGTCACAATGACTAAGATGGTTACTTTCTTCTGGTACTGTGATGATGCAGGTCCGACAATGAAGGATAAGAAGGTGAGGTCTATTATGAAACCAATTACTTTTAGGTGGACCCGCACGAATGTTGAAGTTAAAACTCACATTTAAGATACCCCCCTCCCCGAGAGGAAAAAAAAAAAAAAACCTAGATTCCGACATAATTACTGTACTAAAAACTTTGAAAAATCCCAAAGTTTAATCTTCTAAAAATGTTACGCTTGTCATATCAGTTTTTAAAATAATTTAATCACACAATCAGTTCTTTCAATTTTTCTCTAATTAAGTTTCCTAAATATCCAAAATGTAATAATCAGTCATTATGAATTGATCAGCCAATTATTGCATGAGTGGTGGCCTGGTTGGTGCATGATCAGTCATTATAAATTGATCCCAAGCCAAAACCCCTGCAAAATTTCCTCTAGATTTTCCAAAACTTTCCAAATATGCGTTGAGATCACACGCAAGGATAAGTGAGTATTTCCAAATCCAAGGATTGGGAGGGAGAGAAAAGACTTCAACGATCCACGCAAAAAAACAAAGCAGGGCCACATTCACATGTATTAAAAGCGACATCACATTGAAAATAGCATTCCAATGCAAATGAATCCAAGCCTGAAACCTGACATATTGCAATTTTCTCTAAATCAGTTTATGGACTGATTTGCTATCCAGAAGGGGATACATTACAACTTTGGGAGACTGAAAATCAGTTACATGTTTTTGAAACAAAAGTAATGCAATGAGGGTAATCATTCAAATAGAAGTGAACAGTAGATTTCCGAACCGCTATGACAACTGTTCATACAAAAGTAACCCCAAACATGTATTTTCATTGCATCTTCATAGTTGATACACCAGATTGTCCATGTTCTGTTGCACAGCATCTAATGAACTACCAACTTCATTAAATTACAAAACACAAGGGAAACTAGGAAGAAAAACAACCCCATAAATAGAGGTTAAAAGAACACAATGCTTGAAAACACAAAAGAAAAATTGATCAATATGAACACAAGTTAAATTTCCCTTCTCTAACTTTGCTGTACAGCCAATAAAATGATTGCAAGCATTATGCATGAAACTATGCTAACATACATAATGATAAAGGAAGGAAGAAACAAAGCCAACTATTAATTGCATATGCCATGCAACTTAAATTAAAATGGCACAAAATTCTAAGGATCATGGTCGTGAGGTGCAGCAGAGACTGATGGTGATGGGAGAACCAATATAGAATCCATTATGTACAAATTCAGTGTAAGGGGAACATGCTCTGGCTTATAGTCCCATATATGTCCTGTCAAGTCCACTTGCTGAACATTACCTAAAGCAAGATAACTAAAACAGTTAATCAGAAGAAAACATAAATTATTGACTTCAAAGCATATCAAGTACTCTCCCTTCTAGTAAACACCTAGGTAGAACTAGTAGTAATCTTCTAGCTGAAGTTAGTTGCTTCTTTTGACTAAAATATTATATTACTAGCATCTGCCAAACTGAAAAATGGAAGTTTAGTGGGCATGCTTTAGCAGCTAATCAAACTTGATAATCACTAAGTTACAACAACCGATCAGCATCTAAGAGAAAAGAGGTCACCAATAGAACAAACACTAACACACCTTTTGCAAACTTTAATGCGCAGCAGATGATGGCCAGTGATTCTATTGCCATGAGATTACAGGCTGCATTCACATCAACTAGTTGTGGAGCCTGTGACAAGAGTTTGGACAAAAGATTGGCAGTTTCAGTCCCACCACGATTTTTGCTGAACAAATAGGAAAACATATCACATTGTATATGCAACATTCCATTTTTTTTTTTTTTTTGGTGACTTGCAACATTACATTAAAACAGAACAATACATTAAGTACAAATCTAGACCTTATATTAATTTTCACCAGCTTAATCTCCTCTTTTATTAGACTTTGAAGCTCTTGAAAACCGTCAGAACCCAATCCAATGCCTGCAATGTCAAGTACTACGATTGGGGTGTGAAAAAATTTTCCCAATGCTTCAACTACTTGTCTATATAAGAAAACCCAGTCAAAATACAGATGGAGAGATGAACTTTAGTGATGAAATGAGATTTTATTGCTATACACAAACCTGCCAAGGTAATTCTCAGCAATAGAAAGAGACTTTAATGGTCCTTTGAAAGTAGAAAGGTGATGTAGGAGAAGATTCACTCCAACACAGGACAGATCACAGTTCTCTAATTTCAAGAAAGTTATGCGAGGACAGGTTTCAGATGCTCCAACAAAATAGGGAATTAAATTCCTGTAAGGTTGATGATACACAATTAGAGACTCTACTTTAATTTCAGGTCTTTAAACTATACCTAGAAAAGGAAATACAATTAACCTGATTCCTTCATCTTCAATTGAATTGTCACTTATATCCAGCTCCTCCAAGTTAGGCACATGTTCAAGAGCATATCTAAGATGTTGTACATCATCTTTTCCTAAATTGTTTTCCCTATAAGAATATAAACAGGTTAAAATCTTTTTCTTCACCAAACCCTGATGGCAATGAAAATATAAATGCAACAAGCTTATGAACAATGTTTTACATTAGCTCACACTAACACACTGCACCGAGATGTATCAACTATCAAAAGAAAAATAACTTTTTTTTTTTATCAGCAAATGTTAGTTTTTGTTAGCAAAGGGGATTGAACTTGCGACCTTTCCCCTCTCCCCTTCTCCCTTAACCATCCAACCCACCTTATATATCCTAAAGAAAAAGTTAACTTAATTATAGAGAAACCACCTCATTCATTTTCTGTACACATTCTATTATTAATCACAGACAATCAAAGTTGGCTATTAAAGAGTTCTCACAATACACAGTAAAAATATATGTATATTTAGTACGGTGCTACCTCAGATTGAGTACACGCAACAGTTTCAAGGACTTTCCATTTCCAAAAGACAGTTGTGAACCACTCAAGGATCTCCTGTAGTAAAAAAGCATCCTGATATCTTGAAGCATGTGCATAGAACTTTTGTCAGCTTACAATAGCAACCACAAAATGCAGAATGCATATGCAGATGAAAAAGTTACTCTATTCTGAGAAAGGTCAAGGACAGATATGCCAGATGAAAGATTGAGAAGAGTCACAAAAAGATCTTTGGCAAAAGTCCATCCATGGTGGTTCTCAGATAATTTTAATGAGCACAAGGACCTAGTAGCAGCATTAGCATGAATGAAGGCAAATACTCAACAGACAGAAAAGCATTTATCTGGTTATATAAGTGCAAGTGAAATACAGCAAACAGCATAACATATGCAAATGATTAAAATGGCACTCCTGAAGAAATTACGAAACTTAGAGGATTTGTAAAATTGCTCTAGTGAATTGCACTCAGCATTTGGTTGGTTTTAGTTATATTAAAATCAAATTAGAAGATGCACCGGCAGTTGTTTAGTTTTAGTTATATTAAAATCAAATTAAGTCTTTGAAGTAGTTATGATTACTCAGAAAACATGTCAAACACCGATAAAGCTACAAAGTGTGAATAAAGTTGCCAACAATAAAACAAAAAACAAAAATAAAATGGTGAATTTACGCCCATGTACCTTCCCGAAGACAAAAATGATACGAGTCCACTAAGTAAAGAAACTGTACATCGTTCCAGAAAAATTGTGGCAATGATTGACAAATGTTGGATCCCATGTTTTTGTACTCTCTATGACTAAAGAGCCAAATATTGCATTAATAAAATCTGTTGAGAGTGTGCAGTGAACAAATTCCAGAGACGTTAACGTTCTACAATGTTGAGCAAGAAGTTTGCATAATCCATCAATCTGTGAAACCATAAACAAGGTCATAAAGATGCATTTTATTCTTGGACAAACCATTGATATATAAAATATATTTTAACACACCGATCTAGAAGATGCTTGACCAAGTATGAAACTTAAACATTTTCCTCTTTGCTCAAAAGCTGCTGAATACTTTGATTTATAAATCATATCAGGATCCATTGAGAGAGAACAATATATTAGAGCTAAATATATTTCTTTCTACTTGTTACTTGTTAGTCACCTTCTATGGAAACTATGCATAAAAGGGTCATGGTATCTCACCTTTACTTCAATCATTATATAATATATGTGACAACCCAAGTAATTCAAGTAACTTGAACATGACTAAACTAATTTACCGAACCATATACACATGGCCCAAAAAGCTTATGCCCAAGATACTCGTATCATGCTACATAAGCCTTAAGTACATATTGTTTTAGCTCATTTTAGCACAACCACAGAATGAACAAAACTTGAAAAAAATACAATTATGTACTTATTCAAGCAGTTGTTCGTGATATTCTATAAAACACAACTTACACTAGCTTCTGCAGCAAATAGAACATTTTGCAGCCCCAGACAACTGCATCAAAACAAAGTGTTATAAGGTGCAAAATAATTGGACAAGATCAAATGCAGAAATATGCAACATATATACTAACATGGTTATAGTCATCATACATTGTTACTCTAGAAAAAAGACAACATTAAACTTTAAACTAATGAAAACAGTGATGTCAAAATTGGTTCATCTCTAGGCAGGGCAGAAAACAGCCACACTGCCTCAGATAGCCTGAGGGAAGCAAGTTTGATGATGCATCTATGGGACCAGATCCTGCAATTCAGATAACTAGCTAATTTACTATGACCAGATCCTGAAACAATAAGAAAATAAAAACAAGATTTTCGATAAGCAATAGATAAAATGCATTCGATTATGTGCAAGTGCAACCAACCAACCTTGCGCGTTTTCTCTTTTTGGTTGAGTCGTCGTGAGAAAACCCTTCCCCGTCGAATGGCCTGTTCCAACTCAAAGTAGAAAAAGGTTAATTAGAAGTGAAAATAGAGAGCGTTTGTTTGAAATTTGAAATGGTGGAATAATAATAGTGAGGGAAGGTACAGGTGGTGGTGGAATGTGCGGAGTGCGAAAGGGGGCAAACGCGTGATTAAGGTGTCGAGTAAGTGAGAAGGAAGGTCGTAGATACAATGAAGAAGATCATCATCGCAGGGACGGAGAAGTTGTTGTGTGGGACCGTCGATGCACACAGATAATAGACACGGAGGAGCCTCCGCCATCGTGCCCAACACTCACGGAAGCACACAACAACAACAACAATTCGAGTCTACTGCGGTCAACGCTAAACTAGTATTTTTTCTAATTTATCTCCCTCGTTTTTTCTTTTTCTTTTTATATTCACTGTTATAGTATTAATATTTAATATTATAATTTTAAAGTTACATAATCAACCAACTGGAGTTGGGTCTGACAACAAAAGTGGCTATTTTTCTAGAATTTGGTCTATCAAAGTTTGATTTTTTTTTTAAAAAAAATATTCATATTTAATATTCGATCATATTTTAAACATAATTATATCAAAAACGTGTGAGAAACAAAAAATATACCATGAAATTAAAGAGCGTGAGAGGAGATATAATGTTAATTGCAAGATTAAAAAAGAAAAATAAAATCACAAATTCAATCATTCCTCTCAGTAAAATTAATAAGTTAACAATTAATATTTTTCTATAAAAAATAAAAGAATGTGAGAAGGAGGCTCTTTAGGAATAGGATATATGGTTTGATACAATGATACGGAAGGGTTACTTTTAACACTTTTTTTTTCCTAATCACACCTTTCAAATTTATTGTATTCTTTTTAACAATATTCTTATTAATGAACGTATAGTTTCATACTTTGATTGCTCTAGAATTCACTGTATATCTTCCATCTTTCATGGACATGTAAATCGGCTTTATAAAGATGAAATGCTGACCTTACTTTATACCTTGTGGCCATTAATTTGATCTACCTTCCTAACTAAGGCTTGGAATGGCCTCCACAACCAACTTGAATTAGAAACGATTCTTCAAAGTTGACCTTCATTGGCCAGGTCGCTGACTTATGTTTTCATTAGGAACTCGCATGAGTGTAACAACCCGTCACATGCAACGTAATCGTCTAACAATTTTTTTGTTGCCAAAAACACAGCCAATATATACAGTGCGTGTTTGTATTTGCGGTAGAACTGCGGCCACAAGAAATCCCATGTTGTTTCACCGCAGAAGTGTCAAAGTTGATACTTTTGAAAACGTAAGTTAGATTGCTGCTATCGGCAAATCCAAACATGCACATAATGGCACCTCGTTCCTCAAGTATGAATCTAACCTATGTTTACATTCCCTTTTTACAAGTAATTATTAGGGATGACAAAGTGGGCCAGCCCACCCAAAAATGGGCCGGGCTGGTCCAACCCACTGAAAAAGTGGGCCGGGCCGGGCTGGCCCACTTTTGTAAAGTGGGCTGAAAATACTAGTCCGTCCCACTTTAAAGTGGGTTAGTGGGCCAGCGGGCCAGCCCACTTAAAAAATAAAAAAAATTTAAAAAGGTAAAATAATTATTAAAAAAAATTCAAATGTAATTATTTATACTAAAAATTAATAATGTACTAATTTAATCTTATAACAATGATTTTTAATATATAATACATGCCTAATAGAAGTAAAAACAAGCACGAAATACATGTCTAACAATGGTTTTCAATTAGCTCCTAAGTCTTAACAAATTCTTAGAAATTTG
>PYAF01001472.1:1333698-1353275 GCA_007407185.1 Glycine tomentella
TAGGGTTAACGATTCAAAATCATTAAATTTTTTTTAGTCACTCTCCTTCTAAATCACTCATTTAATTACCTATTAAATATTTTATTATTTTTTATTGGTGGACTGCTGGCCCGGTGGGCTGGCCCACCCCTAGCCCACATTTGGCCCACATTTTTGTGGGTCGGGTTGGCTCGCCCCGTTTAATGAATGTGGGTTCAAAGTCTCAACCCAGCCCACATTTTTTCGTGGGTTAAACGGGCCGGCCCGCCGGGCTAGGCCCGTTTTGCCATCCTTAGTTAGTAACTACCACTGGATCTCGCCTCTTTGTGGTGCCAAGTCGAGCTTCGCCTATCGAAAAATTGCTCTCTTGTGATTGTATTTGCTTCCAATTCTCCCACCAAACATATGTAAAAAGATTATATATATATATTTTTTTAAATAAAGGAAGAAATGAAGTTTAAAAAAAGGTTTTACAAAAAGTAACCCCCATGACACAATAATCACAAACCACAGTGCAGGCAAGTAGCGGCAACCCAAGAGAAACGAAATGAAGGAACAATTAAACATTAGATTTTGAAAGTAAGGCAGAGATGCTAGGTGATGAAATGTATAGAATGATGTTAAGTAAAATTCTCATAATTTTTCCATTTTCTTGGTGTATATTAATGCATTGGAGGTGAAATTGAAAGCATAACAATGTCAATAACTATAATTATAATAAGTAATGTATATACTACATTTTTGTTTAAACACACATACTGAATTACTGACTGTTGAACATATCACACTCACACACAATATATGGGCAATTATATCCCCCCATCTGTATTTGGGAGTCATACCAAATAACCACGCTGTAAATTAAAGTATTATTACATTAGATGTTGGAGTCCATGTAAATTAAAGGCCAGGACCATGATCATGCTGAGGTTCATCGGGCTCATAAGGTTGCTGGTTCCCTTGAAGATCTCATCAACAATGAACTCAACTGCACGTTGGCTTGGAAGAAAAGCATCCCAAAATGCATAAGCATCCAGGTTTTGGAACAGGCCTGACAAGTGGTCACACGGGCCCAGCCCATTGTATGGGCCTTGTCCACAACATGTCATCTTAGATGTAACAAAACCTGCATTAGTTCTGTTAAAGTGCTAAAAAGCTACTCTACTTCTACTCCTAATAAAACACCATAAAAGAATACTCCTAATAAAATACTATAAAAGACTAGAGAAAAACTATAAAGAGATAAACAAGATAAATTTCAGATTTCTTTGTTGATTCTTCAATAGAGTGCAAACATTACAATATATAATAACTCTAATAAATGACAATCATATACTGGTCATCATCTAGTATTTTAGGAAATATAAAAATAAAGCTAATATTAAAAGGATAATATCAAAATTATTTAATAACCCTAATGAATCATAGGCCCTTCCTATCAAGTTCTCAACAAAAATTGTGTTGAATATAAATAAGCACACATACACATACACATAAAATTAACATACATTACTCATAAAAGGAAAAAAAAAAAAAAAGGTATTCAGAAATTAAGTGATATATAGTGGCAAATTAATTAGATGATGTTCATTTTCATTAGATGATGGTTAAGGAGATCTAACTCATGATTAAACAGAATGCATGAGCTATTATAAACCTTTTAACTCTATTTTTGATTCTTATGAATAAAAAAATTTAATTAGATCATGATGAAGTACTGACCATATTTTTTAGGGTTGGTTATGAAGTTCATGTTCATAAGGAAGGCATTGACAAAAACAAAAGTGTGAGCACCAAGTTGGGAGTTGAGATCTTTGGTCATGTTATCGAGCAAAGGGTTGAAAATTTGTGTGGCTTGTTGTAACTCAGGCACACACTCTTCGTTTGTGCTCCTCATAGCAAGCTGAGAAGGAACACAACCTAATGGACCAGTTCCTATCACCAGCACCTGCCGTGCCCCCAACTTATACAACCTCTGCATTAATTAACATTTAGTGCCAATTCAATCAACTCTCACCAAGATATTGAGAGCTACACAACATATTATGAGAGTTAGAAGGCTTGGTATTTTAATAACTTCATTCAAATTTGATAGTTTTTCAAAATATCATGATAGTAAAAGATCCTTTCTATATTAACAAAATCATGCTCATGCATGCTAGCAGTTTTTTTTAACCGAGGATATCTCTTGGTCGAGAATCAAAGACTAATCCTTCGAAGTATAAATATTTATTTAAAGGATTGACTTTTCGCAATAGATGTTTTTCCATACACCGACCAGGAATCGAACCTTGGTCGCATACTTAAAGGACAAGGTTATTTATCAATCATGTCACATATATTGGTACGAATAATTAATGCATGCGTTGATATTATTTAATCTTTTTGTACAAATTGAAACTATCATTAACACATTATAAATCATGTTATTGAAGAATTAGAGGGCAAAGTAAGAAAATAAATAAGCAGGAGAGAAGAATCACTTACCATGAGAATTCTTCGGTACTGGGAGATGAGGTAGCGAGAGAAGTCAGGGACTGTGAATTGGCGAGACCTCGGAGTAATAGGAGCCAAGAAATAGTTGTTAACAAAGTTGTTACCACCCAATGTCATTAGCACCAGAACTTCATTCACAACCTTCTTCGCTCGTTTAACACCTATAACTGCACTTAACCGTTGCTGGTACTGCTCAAACAATTCAAACTGCAGGAACATTTTGATAATGCCAACCTGTTCATTGTAATATATAATCATTTACAACGTTAATTTCACCCTTCCAAAGAGTGGCAAATTTTTAGTTTGGTGGATAAGGACTAATTAAGGTAACAAAAATAATAAATTAGTGCATCATAGTATGATAGTATAATATAACAAAGAAATTAATTAATATTATAGGCAGCGGAACTTTATAAATTGGATGCCGGTGTCATTGAGGATTCCTATCCCAGCATAAGCAAAGTTGGCCCCAACCAAAAGCTTTTGTCCCTTTAAGTCTGGGCTCATGTAAGGCAAAGTGGGTTCAGACCCAATTCGCTTGCCTAGCTACAATCACATTCAAAATTCACACACCCCACATAAATCAACATTATCATCATATGTCATCACATATGTTTTAATACTATAGATGAAAGGGTGAAAAAAGAAAACAATTAATTTTAACTATAGAATTATGTACGAATGTTAAGGAGTTATAACTCTAACTTAGTACTTAAGAAAAGAAAAAAAAAGAAGACAATTGGTGGATTTAAATTTTTCTACTAACAAAATTAACACTATTATTTGTTGATTAAAAAATTATATATGAATGATGATGAAGATTAGGTTGTGATAAAATTAATTTGTACTGATGAGGTCAGGGAGATTGAAGCCATTGGAGAAGCTTCCAGTGGGGCGATAAGTGGGATAGTCAATGCCATAAGGGGGAGAGTCAGCCCGTGCCGTGGTTGGCAAGTCATTGTTGTTGCCACTGTACCAGTGAGTCCTCAAACACAGAATGCTCGAGCTGCTTCTACTCTCTTTGGAACAACCACAGTTATTGCCACAACCACTGTGGCCAGCAACAACATGATTCTTATAGTACTAATTGACATGAGCTTAATTAGTTATGTTAGCACTATTATGCCCTTCTTCCAAATGTTGGAACTATAGCAGTGAAATCCTAGGTTTGCATTATTGGTCTATATAACTGTTTATTCCTCTTACTTTATCTTTTTCCCTGTGTAAATACAACTTTTTTCAACAACTCTTAATTAATGAATAACTATATATGCAATATCTGTTCTCTTTTTGTCCAGAATTTCTGATATAATAACTGTAGTGTACTATATATTGATATGTTATTAAATTAATGATTTACTATCATTACTACTTTAGGGGTGAACATTAATTTTGTCTGGTAAGAATTAATATGCCTTACCAGTTAACTTCTTTAATGCGTTGGGAAGTTAATGAACCTCCATTTTAAGGACAATAGTGCATGGTACATGTTTTTCTGATTGTTCTAAAAATGACATGGTACTAGTAATATTTTTAAAGAAGGGCAGAATCCAAGACGTGTTACATAGGGGTAGAAGTGAAAACGTTGGTGTCATGTAAGATGGTTGGTGTGCCTTGCCCAGATTTAAACATAATGGTGATTGACAAAAAGGGAATCTGCTTATTATTCTAGTACATACCTTCTGTATACTTTGCCAACCATAAACTATATATATCTGCAATTAATAGCACAAGAGACAAACCGTTGTTAGCATGTAGAATGAACAGCTCCATTTTCATGGTCATTATTAGCAGCACATGCATGTAAAAAGTAGTGGAACTAGATCACACACTCACGTACAATTACTCAAAGCAATTGTGCAGGAAGGAAGAAAAGAAAGATATCTACGATAAACAATTATGTTATGCAAAATGTTATATCTATATTAAGTAAATAACTTTTCTTATTAATATATAATTAGATAAAAAATATAAATAACAATATGAAATACTGAATTAAATTTAGACAACTAGAAACATAACACAAACTCATCCTTAAACATATCGAATGTAACTTTTAAAACTTGGATCCAAATTAAAAGAAAAGACAAATGATGAACGTACACCCATAAGTTTGAATGCTTGGGGTGTGCATTGCGGTCTCTTTTTCTAATAATTCATAATGAAAGCGTAATTATCACGCTGCATTGACTAGAAATTTTTGTCACGAGGCGCCTTGCTTTTTAAGGGTATGTTCTCCAAACACAGTCCAATTTATTAGGTTGGTACGTACATATGAAGTTTTTTTTTAAAAGGAACGTACATATGAAGTTAAGTTCCCAAGTGAATTGCATAAATGGCCAAGGTAAATGTAGACCTTAAAAAAATGTTCGATTAAAAGCCACATCATAGGAGAAACGCAAGTTATTACCACTAATAGAAGTGCACTTAATTACAGTGGAAATTTCTGTACTTTAATTTCGAGCAACCATATAATATATGCTCTTAATTGGGTCGTTTTATAAGAGGGTCCATATACTTCACTTTGCACGCACATCTACCCCTTGTAATGCCTTTTAATGGTGCTGTTCAATATTCATTAACCAAGTATGTGGATATGGCGTTAAGACTTCTAATAATAGCTGTTTATCTCCAAAAAACGAAGCTTATAATTGGTTAAAACCTACGATTAGTTAGTCTAAATTAGGGTAAAACATAATTTTGACTGAGTTTTAATTTGTCCTTGGGTACATTACCTTCATTGTATTATCATATTTATTTTATATGATAATTAAAAAGTATTTGAATTTTATAAAATTATTCCTTTCATTTCTTTATCATATTTTAAAAAAAATCTTATTTACCTGTCATTTAAAAATTCAGAATAGTATGAATTATAAATTTCTCAATATATCATTACTTTAACTACAATTTCTCTTTCTTCAAAAAACCAACTACTTATAATTTCTCTATTCTACACATTAGGTGTATAAGTAAAGAAATTAAAAATTATTTTTATTATAAAAGAAAAAGTATTATTATAGGCACAATTAATAATGAACATGACTGAAGTTTTTTATTTATGCTTTATTATTAAATTTTGAAAATATTTTTATGAGTATAATGTTTATTGGTACAATTAATTAATTTTTTTAAAATAATACTATAACTATTATTTTATGCTGCACAATAAATTTTATATTAAACAGAGTTTAAGAAAAAATTAGGATTAAATTATTTTTAGTCCCTTAATTTTGGGGTAAATTTATTTTTAGTCTTTCAAATTTAAAATTAATTATTTTAATCCCCAAATTTTATTTTTTTAAAAAAAGAGAAGTTTGTTTTAGTCGCTCTATCCAATAGCCGTTAGAGATTTTAGGCTAATGGATTATGAGTGGTTCACATGGAAACCTACTTTTATTTTACATTCTTATTATCAAACATTTTATTACATGTATGTTTTTCATTTAGATGGCATTTGGACAAAGGGTTTAAAATATAATTTTTATAACTTACAGGGATTAAAGATCAATTTTAAATTTAGAGAACCAAAAATAAACTTATCCTAAATTCAAAGGACTACAACCACATTTAAGCAAACAAAAAAAATGATGGTGTAAAGAGGGAAAAAAGGAGTGTGAACAATTTGGGCCTTATTTGTCGCATCTATTAAAGGTGTACGTGGGCCGAGCCCAACTTCCTTGTTTTGATGTTTTTCCTTGGAGACTTGAATCTTGCATCTCCTTATTTGTATCCTACACCTCTCACGATTAAGTAAAAATACAATAATATCCTTAATGAAATTTTCACATGCCATTTCCCAACCCTAAAATCACCTTTCTCCCTTCTCTCAACCCACGACGGCATTTCCCTTCACAACACACCCACAACGAAAACACCCCTCCCTTCTGCGGCAGCTCCTCCTTCCCTCCGCCCCCTCATCCTCACGCTCCCTCATCCTCATTTCTCCTTCTATGAAGGTAAGTGACTCCTTCACCTTTCTTTTGTTTTTTCTTTTCTTCCTCCTCCTTCTCCTTTTATCAAATTTAATTAACTATAAAAAAGCTTCTGGAATAGCATTTCCATTAGCGAAAATGCTTCCAGAATGACCTTTCCATAAACAAAAAAATGTTATCGGAATGGTCTTTCCATAAGCAAAAATTGCTTAAGGAATGGTTGTTTTGGAAACATTTTTGCTTATGAAAAGATCATTTTGCAAGCAACTTTTTTAATTACAAAGCAATTTTTTTGGAAGTGTATTTTGTATATTCTAGAAAAGGGATTTCAGAAATCATTATTGTGTTTATAAAAAGCCCATTCTGGAAGCAACAACCGCAATTTGAAGTAGCCTTTTCAGAAGTGTATTTTGTATCTTCCAAAAAAGGTGTTTCGGAAAGCACTATTTTAGCTTAAGGAAGAACCATTCCATAAGCAAAAATTGCAATCCAGATTAGCCTTTTCGAAAGTTCATTTTGTATCTTCTGCAATGGTTGTTCTGGAAGTACTATTTTTGCTTACAAAAAAGGTATTCCGTAAGATTTTTCCTTTCAGAAGGATCATTCAAAAGAGTATTTATACCCTTATAGAACGCCTATCTTGGAAACAGATCCAAAACTCAAAATAGGAATGTCAATTTCAGGAAGAAGAGTTAAGTTGAATCGAGAAGAAGAATTGAGTTGTAGAAGAAGAAAAAAATAGGAAAAGAGAGTGTCTGGACTTGTGGTGATTGCGTGAGAAAAAAAGGAGAGGGTAAAAAAAAAATAAAAGGGGTAGGTTCGGTTTTTAAAAAAATTGGAAGATACATAATGCAATAAGGGAGGTGCATAATTCAATTGCTTTTCCCATTTTCTAGATCTTATTTGAGCTAGTCCAATATTTTCCAACATTATGTTTGCATGTGCATTTTTTAAATTTTTTCAGGTACATGTGCAATTTGACCTGTCTGAGTAGTTTTTTATTCTTTGCAAAATTGAAGATATTTGGCATCAATATTTGAATCTAGATTTTAGTAGATATTAATAAAATAAAATAAGTTAGTAAAATAATAAAATATTATCCGAGTAAAAAAATATCAATCTATAAAAATCAAAATATTTTAAAATTGTATAATGTATATATTAATTAAATAATAATAATAACCATAAAAATAACAATTAAATTAAATTTAATAAAAACAAAAAATACTTCATATTTGTAATAAAATATTTATAATTTAACTCAAGTAAATTTTCAAGAAGAAAAGATGGATTAGATGAGACATTTTTTTATCCTTAATTTTTTTTGATAAATTTACGTGCTCAAAATTCATCCTTAATTGGCTTTAATCACTATCAATAATAATTATTAGTAATAATCTCTTCTATATTAAAGTATTTTTTATAATTTATTAACTAATAATATTGAAAATCATATCTTCAATGAAAATATTTCATAATAATTAAAATCAAGTGTCGAAATTTAATTGAAAATGAAAAAAAAAATAACAGAAATTGTAATAGAGAAAGAGCTAATCTATTGTGAAATCTTTTAAATTCGAAGGTTTTGGAGTACAAATTATTACAATTTGTTATTTATCATGTTTTCTTAATTTGATATCAATTAAATTCGTAGGTTATCATTGTCTCATGTTTGTTGTAGCATGCATGAATCATGAATGGTTTGACCAATGTTATTACGATGGTACTAAGCACAGGTAGCAAGCATGAGTCCCGAACTATATAATTTTCCTGTTTTTTATCATTAAATTTCTGGGAAATTCGTCATATTAATTAGTCATTTGGTATTATACTGCCTCATAAATTTTGGAAAAGCTTTATTGGAGTTAATTTTTGGAGTCTTTGGAGTTTGAAGTAACTCCCATATAAATGATAATCTAATTGGTTCCGAACTGAAAATGGTTGGGGACACAACTGGGTGCTTAACATCTTCTGCTGTGTGTTAGATTCCACCAAGACAAGCCATTGCTCAAATAGACGTAAGACGCAAAAACCATTTAAGTCCTTAATATGAACAAAAAAGCAAAAGCATTTTGTAATCCGTATCACTCTGAGGCATATCTTTCTCTTTTTTAATTTGATAGAGAAATGACAATAGCGAGAAAGAAACCTTAGTCCCTTTCAAGAATCATGCTTACTCTGTGCAATTTTGGGATCTCAAGGATGGGCTGAAGTTGATTATTCTACATGCTATGATCATATATAAATTAAAAGCTTATCTTGTGTGGAACACACAGAGGCTAATAGAGATAGAGCTGTCACGGGATTTCTGGGCTATGCTTCAATTTTTTAAGTTGAAGATGCCTTTATTTTGGCTTTCAGTCTAGTTAGAATTTGCACAGTAACACCTGCCACTGGCTGCCATGAGGGAATATTCTCACTTTTTCTTCAGTGTTGACAAATATTTCCCTAGCTACCCTTTTGCATTTTTGAAAATAATTGTCCTATTGTGATTCAGGTCTCGAACTTAGCTGCTGTGTCTATTATGTATTATCTGACTCGTAGCATATGCACCCTAGAATCTTTTTGATCTATTTCTCTTTCATTGCATTCCACGAGTGAAAAAATATAATGCAAGTTGACCACCTCCTCTATCTCCTCCTGATTATTCGTGAGACTTGGATTAGTTATCATTATTTTTCAAGGAATGTTTTACAATTTGCCAACTTGCCAAGCAAAATTAATTTGGCACGAATATGCCATGATTGTATTGATTTCAAATTCAATTGACCTCGATTTGTACTCATTTTATGATGTTCAATGAAACTGTAATATTTTTCGAATGAGTGACCCCTTTTGTCCAAATATGACAAATTCTACAAGGGATTTGACAGGAGATAATGAGAAGAAAAAAGAGGAGATACTTGTTTCAACTTGTGACTCGTTATTGGACCACATACTTTTTCTTAGTACACTCGATGAGTTGTAGGGATGTAGGAGAATCTTATATTAAGATATAGCTAGAAGAAAAAATAAAAAAGATTGGAAGTCAAGTAGATAGAAAAGTTATATAATACTATGAATAAAACAAGCAACAATTTCCTTGTATTCTATTTCACCGTATTGCACATACGTTTGATGTATTTTAAAAATATAAAACCTAAAACTTCCACACAAAAAATCCCTCATAATTTGCACATGCAAGATGTCTTCTATTATAGTTTGGAACACTAAATAAAACAGAACAGAGTGATTTAGGTTTTTCCCTAATAATAAGATCGGAGACAACTAATAGGCCAAAAATGACAAGCTGATTGGACAACATAGCTGCTATATAATATATGATTTTGTAAATTAGTACTGGTGTAGTGTATCAGTCATCCCAAAAAGGTGTGTATCAATTCAATTAGACCAGGCAAGTTGAACATGCTTTCAATTTAGCTTTGATCTATGATTTTAGGAAATTAGAATCACGAGCAAAATATCGTTAGGTTAGGGAAAAACAAACCATCATTATTAGTCTGGCCATGCGTTATGTTGTCATTGTTGTGAATCCAATCCATCATTAATCATGAATCATGATTTAATGGGAGCCAGCAGATCATTGCATGGGAGATGGAGGAGACAAGAAAGAGAGGATTGAACTGTTTAGGGTTATGGTGGGTCCTTGTTCCATACAGGTTGTACAAATGGTGCAGCACTATAGGCCCACAGCTATGTCTACGCTTGTGTTTATGTACCCTTTGTGACAGACTGTGACATTATTACGTGACTACATAATACATATACACTCGGCGTTGAGAGTTGAGACGTTGATCATTGAGTACTCAAAACCCGAGTGTGTGTGTGTGTGTGTGTATTACTAATTTACTCTACTGTCAGGGCTGAATTAGATTACACACTTAATGCAAAGTAGATTGTTACGTGTATGTGTATCAATCTACTTTTGCTGTTCTTTTCTCTTACAGCCTTTTCCGGATTTGCAAAATCTGGATTTCCTTTTCTGGGTTAAAGTTTGAGACCGTAGAATCTTCAAGACGTCACACTAACAAACTTCTTCTAACCTTTCCAATTTCAGCTAGTCATAGAACAAAATCTATTTTCTTTTTGTGGGGGAGAAAAAGGGGGAAAGACGTCTAGTATTCAATTATTGAACAATAAACAATCGTTTAAAGTTTAAACATGAGCCAATTTGCATTCATGATTAATTGCACGGTCTGTTATAACCTGTGTAATTCCTTCTATTCTTTGTTTGAACAATTGAATGGGGTGATTAATATATATTACAGTTTCACTAATATGAAATAGCTGCAAGTGGAAACAATTTCTCAGTAGCATTTAATAAATTAGGTAAGTAGGGCCTTGTGTTGATAATCGAATACAACAATAATAGAGTTACCATATATATTAAAAAAAGAGCAAAGCCAAGCTGAAAGCCATGTCAGGGTTTTCAACCATTCAGGCCCTGCCTGTCAAATCAACCACCGCATCCTCCACAAGTTCTTCTAGCAACTTCCCCTCTACTTCCTTCACCAAAATATCCATCTCCAATCCCATAAGCTCAACCCACCCTTTCCCCAAAACCTCTTTTCTGACAACACTCTCTACCACCAGGCTGTTACTGTCCCCACAATCCACCACCCAAACAGACCTCATAGCACTAGATATTAACTCCTTCATCTGTGCCACAATGAGGTCCACCAATGGGGGAGATGCAGCTTCTGGGACTTGGACCCTGCTGTGGCTCCCACTGCACAAGCTACTACCCATCAAGCAATTCTTCTCTGATCCAAAACCAGTAATTTCTATTAGTGAGACATTCACACAATCGAATACAAGCTTCTGATTAGACCTCCTCTGCCTTCGCTTGGCCTCGTGGAGTTGATGCTGCGGCTCCTTGTCATTGAGATTGGCGTATTTGTCCCTCAATGATGGATCCAGTGGGCTTTCAAGGGAATGCCATCTCGAGTAAAACGAGTCGCGCTGCACTTGATCATCAATTCCAGCAGCTGATAGAAGTTTCTCGACAAAGACAAGCCAGTCTTGATCCTCTACCTTAGTGTCTAAGGATGCCGACGAGGGCCTTAATGGGTATGGACTTGCCAACACTGCACAAGAATCATCCCATGAGAGGGTCCGGGCTATTGATTCTATTGGTGGTGATTTGTCAATTAAATTAGACTTCAGAGACACCCGTGATCCTACAGAAAAATTCACAGTCAGGTAATAAAACAGTAAAGAAGTAAGGAATATCAAAAAGGAACTTCCTGAAACAGAAACAATAATAATAAAGTGAGAGAAAGGAGTAAGCATTACCCAGCTGACCACCCCTCACACAGCCCAAGGACTCAACAACAGCATTATCATCTTCAAATGGAGGCTCTAAAACTGAAATTGGACTGGGCTGACCCTGGTTTTCGCTTGAAATCCCAGGCACCATGGGCTTTGACAGAGTCAATCCAGGCTGTAAAAAGGACAAAACTGTCTCAGAATAATCCAGTCTATTTAATTCCAATTTTCAGTAAAGATATAAGATTTTACATGTATGATCCTAGAACATTCCACAATCTGCAATAACAAGAAACCAAAGAGGTTGTACTGTGCTGTACTACTAATGCTGACTGAGAAAAGCTAGTTCTATTATTTATCAAGTAGCAATTAGGACCCAATGACGTTCATAACCAGGTAAAGTTTTCATTTGTTTCACCATTCCAGCAGTAGCAGAAAATCCTAAACAATTGGTCAAGTAAATAGATTTTGCTTAAATAGAACCTGCCACCACATCATCCAATTTCTGTAACAGTACACCATACAGCCTCCAGCTCATGCAAGCATATCTATAGTAACATAAGTTTTAAGGGACTAATTTTATTAGGTAGAGAAGGCACAGACTAAGTTACATGTCAAGATATTGGTACAGATAAAAAAAGGAAAGAAAAACAGCAGTTTTCAATTCTTTCCCTTCCTTTGCAAGGGGGGAGAGACAAGGGACTGAGAGGTGGTGGGAAATTTAGAGGGCATTAATGAGTGACCTTAAGCCAATAAATTGAAAGAAAATTTGCATAATGCACTGTAAAAAAGTGGATCAAAATATGCAGAATAATAGAAGCTATTACCGCCAGTGGTACAGCGCCTTGTCCATTAGAGATAGAATCTGATAAAATTTTGCCTGATGATTCATATGGAGCTGGAAGAGAACACTCTCCGATGGATCCACTGTCAAAGCTTTGAGACACATCATCCCTAAGGACTCTAGATGAATTCACTGGAGAATCTGATGCTTCAATGACAGTGGATTGGGATTCATCTTTAGATTGAGATAGACAAGATTTTTGTCTGGATGGTTTCTTATTCCTTGAGAAGAAGAAACTTGTAACTTTCCCTTTAAATGAAGATTTCATACTCTTTGACTTTGTCAGCTCCCCAGACCTATGTGCTTTGCCAGCGTCATTATCACAAACTTCAACATTGAGCCCATTTTCATAGACAGTAGAAGATGTTGGAACAGATTTTGACCTAGAAAGGTTTCTGGGAGAACCATCCATACATGTTTCATCCTTAAGATTTCGACTACAAGAAGCAGAATCACTTGGTTCCTGTTCTTTATGAATACCCTCAAGCTCAGATATTACAGATTTCTTTATATCCGAAAGAGCAAGCATCTCACCCAAGGTAGAGCTTCTATGCATATGCCTTTGTTCTTGAGAACCCTTATTTGACATCATGGCCCATCTTTCAGAAAGTCGTTTCTTGGCCTCTCTGCATACTGATGACTCGGGAGAACAGGATGCAAGGCTGAAGGATGATGAAGAAAAAGGACTGCCACAGTGATTGATGTAATCCCAAGAATGTCTTGGAGATGGGGACATAACTTCCAAATCACTGAAATTCCTAGCAGTGTACTCATGATCTGATTTGTTGAATGAACTCTCATCACCAGTATAGCCATTGGAGAATACTGAAGAATACAATGTTTCATCTCTTTGATGGCTCCTCAGATTTTCATGCATTTGTTGTGCAATTTCACTTGGCACTTTTCTTGATTCCAGTACATCATCATCATCCTCAGGTTCCTGGTAGAAATTTCCACTCTGCAGATTTCGAGGTGATGACATAGTAGGAGAAGCCACGGCCTTAATCTCATGTGTCTTCCCAGGGCTAGGCTTCAATAACACTATTCGAGTAGGTTGAACTGGAAACTCGTCAATTTTCTTACTGGCTGGGGTGTATGCAGGACTGTATTTCTCCCATCCAGCACCAACATTTGTTGGTTTCTTAATCTGCTTGCCATTTTTCTTCCCCTTTCCACCAGAATTTTCATTGTCAACCATCTTCGAAGGTTTAAGAACAGTAATACGCTTTGTCTCTGCTACTGGAGTAGACTGAAGTTCGTAAAGATTTTGAGAATCCAATAACCTGACTAACAGATCATTATTGGAACTTAAAACTTCCAAGGCATCCTCAAACTCCTTGGACTGGCGTAGTCTCTCATCTGTAGACAGATGTTTAGCTTCCATAAATTTCTGGTGAATGAGAGCCATTTTCTTCCCATTAACATCTTCAGTCCACTTTTCTCTCTCCGGTGTCTTGCCTCTTACATTGCTTGTTCTCTTTGATTGCAGCCATATTTCATAAATATCTTTATAAGCAATCTGTTCTGTGTTTGGATGAACTTCATCAAGCATTTCCTTGTCCATAAACCTGTCTTCCAGGTTCCAGTGGTTGAATGGTGTCCCTGAATGACCACACATATGTTGAGAATAATCTCCTCTATGGCTTCTCTCCACCGATAGCTCACCCCGTGGGAGGGCTTCAAGCCCCATTAATTTTGCAACTACATTTGGTGGTGGGCTGTGCTTAGAAACAACTTCTTTGGACATTTCTTGGTCTATGAGCATCTTGATGGGTGTTCCACTTATTTTCTTATTTGTAGCTCTCATTGAGTCAGAAACAATCTGCAAAGTTCATGAAAATGGAATATAAGTAAATAAACAAAAACAAGTACAACAAATCATATAACAAATTGAAAATGAGAAGAGCATTCCACATGACATTGCATTCGCTTGAATGACAATAAAAAATAATCCCTCTCCAAATTACCAGCTTCTCCTCTATCTGATCACCCAAGGTAGGACTCATGATCCTTGCAACATCTGATTGACTTCTTGAGAGTGAAGATGCTGCAATTCAGTGAAGAGTGAGATTGGATAATAAAATGGCATACCGAAATTTCAAGAGCATAAATCATAAGTACAATTATTCCATGCAACTTGGCAGTATAAAAAGAAATTGACAGTTAAGAGAAACCTCCGGCCTGGTTTCATATTGTCCAAGAATATATAAAATCAGACAGATCACCAAGAGAGATGCGCCTATCCAAAACTCAGTCAACGAAAACCCAAAGGAAATATGTTCCAAATAAAAACTATATACAGCAAAAAGGGAACTACAGTCAAACCACAAATTACTCTTTTTCTACATTCCCTCTTAGTCATCACCTCAATCCGTCACACTACTAAACCCCAAAACTAAGAAGAAAAAGTCAAAAACCAAATTTAAGAAAACCATCAGTTACAATACAAACTACCAAAGAGTCAATATGGCCAAAGCAAGAAGATCATCCAGAAAATCCCCTACCAAGCAAAGCAACAATTTTGGGGGATTAAAACAGAAAACTCCCAAGGGCAACATGAAAAACCAAAAAGAGTAAACACAAACAGAGAAACAGGGAGATCACCATCCGGATGAGGCCTGTCTGTGAGTAGCTTGTTTCCATTTACACCCACGGTCAAATCAAAGAGATTCACCACTCTTCCCAGGCATCCTGGAAAAGGTTTCTCAACATTGTGAACCCTTCTATTCTGCACTCCATTCATTTCAATAGCTGCACACACAAATCACCTGGATTAAAAACAATCCCTACACAACACCTAGATCTGTAAGCTGAACAACAACGAAATACAACACACACAATAAAAAAAAGCATAAGCCAAATGCATTAAAAGTGGAATAAGAGCTAATCAACAGAAAACCACAAGATCCAAACACCAATGTAATCAAATTTAGGGATACCTAGAAAACAACTAGAACAAGCGCTACTAGAACTAATACAGTATGAACTTGAAGTGTTTTTCAATCAGTAAACATGAACATGCGCGAAGGAGAGAGTAAGAAGAGAAGCACAATAAGCCATAGTGTTCAAATACGACAGCAAATTGACATGAAAAATCAAATCACCTCTTGCGTCAGCAACAGAATAAAATAAAAGGAAAAAAAATCGCTAGAATAGAAACAAACACAACACAAAGAGCACAGTGATGAAACTGAAAGGGCTACATTAAGAGGAGGTTGTTCTTCCCGAATCCCGAACAGCGGAAAAAAGATGGAAATGATGAAAGCGGAATCTCAGTCGGGGAAATTGAAAAGCTGCGAGAAAAGCAAATCTAGAAAGAGAAACGCAAAGGAACCAATAGCGGCGACATCGAGGAGAAGCAAAAAGGGGTAGAAAGTGGCCGAAGAAGCGCAGAGAGAAAAAAAAAAAGTGAGAGAGAACGGACCTGGAGAGCAGTGGCCGGAGACGGTGGCATTCGCGGCGGAGACGGTGGCGGAAGCGACAGCGAGAGAGAGAGAGAAATGTCGTTGGTGTGTGTGGTGTGGCGTGGTTTAGCTGTGCGCGTCGTTCCCCGACTCTGTTTGTCGGACTTCAAAGGCTTTCTTTGGAACTACGACTCATAATATAAATCACTTTTTGGATTACGCAAAATCATCTTCCTCTTCCTCTTCCTCTGCTTAATTAATTCATTATCCATTAATAATAAACTACTCCACGCTCCTTTTCTTTTTTAATTCGGTTTCGCCCATAAAGAAAGATTTTTGCTGAAAGTTTTATTTTGGGGGAATATCAAGCTTAACTAACGTTGTTTTGTAGTTTGTACTGTTTTATTTTAGTTTTTCTTTCTTAAAGTTTTTCTTCTTCTTCTTATTATTATTATTATTCAGATTCAGATTCTTGAGTTAAGAATTTTATTGTATCTGAGATTTCTTTTTAGTTTGTACTGTTTTATTCTTTTTTCCTTCTTTCCCTTTCATGTAAGATTTGAGCAATATGTATTTATTTATCTTGAGCAAAATTATGCAAATAAGTCGTGGAAATGGGCGCTCAGTCACAACTCTAACTGACAAAAAGGGCAATGAAAAGAAAAGAAGGAAAAAAAGGATGTAGATTGTAAATTTTCGATTCAGCAAATTTATTTGTTATTGCATTTTGATTATGTGTCTCCTCGGCTATGTGATATGCATGCTTGTTCTGGTAGGATTTCTTACATTAGGTTCCATGCTTGCTGTTGCATGATTATGTATTTAGGTTCCATTTCTTTTTTAGCGTTGTATGATTTTATATTGTGATCGCCACTTTAAATAAAAAATTTGATATGTTTGGTATCAAAGAAAATTAAAGGGAGAAGGAAAAAACAAAATTTAGTGTATGTTTATTTCGGCTTCACATCTTTTGGATTTATATTTCTCTATTGCGGTATAATTCTTGCAATAAACTTCCCTCCTAGCGTAATTTAATGTATTTGCATCATTGAATATTGTTCATGTTAAAACTGCAAGTCTAAAGTCAGTGAGAGATCAAGGAAGTGAATGACGAGGTTCTGTCATACCTAAAGAACATAACCCATATAGCCTTTGTTTGGTGGGAAAACTCGTTATACTAAACAGTTTGTTAATGTTGTACGTGGTTGATGGGGCAATTGTAGTCGGCCATGTAGGTGCGAAAATTCCCATCATTTTGTAGCCTGATATTCAAGAAGCTATGATTCTCAATTAATATATGTGAAAACACCAAGGGCAAGCATGGAATTTTTTCCCTCCCCTAAGATGCTTTATGTATATATATATATATATATATATATATGAAAAAAAAGAAAAAAAATTAGAAAATACTAATAAAGAAAAATTATATAAGAAAAAAAGGTTTTTGAGTTAATATTTATATAATAATAAATTTTTTTAGTTAAACTTATTATTTATTAATAATTATTTATTAGAAATTAGATATTAAATACTTGTGTAAAAAAAAATTCTATCCCCCTTTAATTTACTCTTGGATTTGTCTTTGACCAAGACGTTCCTATCATCTAGGTGGTCTTGGTGATCGGGTTCGGCTTAAGATATTTTTTTATGATAATTAAATTATTCGTTTATCATTTATTATGTTGTTCATTCACTATTATTTTTTGTATTATTATTATCTTGTTTACATTATCATTTAATCATAAAATATCATATTATTATTATTTTTTAATAATTATTTTAAAAATCATTCTTGTAATTTCTTAACTAAGGGTATTTCTGTTAATTCATATATGTTTTTTCACTTGCTATCCAGTCAAACAAAAAAGTAATTTTTTTTATTTTTTTCTCTTTTATTACCCTTATCAAATAGCCTACAAAATCATCCATTTTCTATTTTTTTTTCTTTCTTTTTCATTTCTTTTATTTTATTTTCTAGCTAAACCAAACGTACCCTACTTTCAAAGTAATGAAATGTAAAATTAAAAAAAAAAAAAATCATCTTTGTAAGAGCATCTTTCGTATTTTTAGGTGGTTTTTTTTTTTTTTAAGAGAATGTGTTATTTTTACTGATTAAGAGAAGATGGGTTGTTAAAGTAACTAATTGTTTTTAATTAGATTTACTATGGGAAAAGGATGACATAGAATCGTTTGCAAGAAACGTTTGTTTATAAGTGCCAATTTTTATCCAATAAAAAATATTCAGGTGGTAAAAGAAATGTAATACGAGCGATAACTTGTTGGACATATTTTATGCTTTCCAAGAATTGCACCATTTAAGTAAAAAATAAATTACTTAAATTCTTAAAAGCTGATGTGAAATAATAGAAGCATAAAAAGAAGTTATGAACCTCTGATAATCTTCAGAGTAAGAAATGCTCTAAGTCATTTTAATTTGTTTAAAGTACTAAATTTTGATCTAGCCTTTATTCCATACTGTGATAAGTTGGATAGATACTGAAAGCCCGTTTTAGATTATAAAAATGAGATTCTGAAATGATTATGTTGTTTGATGAGCTAAATTCTAAAACAACATGATGATAAAATAATTTAGAAAAATAACTTTCAAAATAAGTAAATTTAATTTTGAAAGAAAAACTTATAAAATTTGAAAAATATATTACTAGTATTATTCTATTAAGAAGTTAAGCAAAAGAAATAGGTTATTGCTGTCACGAAAATACAAATCTACTAAACGATGTCTTATTTTCTTAAAATTGAAACCTGGATATATATATATATATATATATATATATATATATATATATATTAAGACAAAATTTACCTTTGTCTCACCTGATATTAGGGATGTGCATAAACTAGTTTTGTAAAAAAATAAATTGAATCGAAATGATTTCAAATTATTTTAATCTATTTGATTTTATATCGAAATAGTTAAATTGATTTGCAAATTGATTCAAAATCAAACTGATTTTAAAAAACTATCTTTTAAATTATTTTTTCAAATAAAAAATATTCAAATAAAATCAAACTAATTTTATAAAAACAATTCAATTGATTTTATCAAACAATACATTTTTTTAATTAGTTAAAAAAACTAATTTAATTTAAATTCGATTATAAAATTCAATCCAAACTAGTTATTTTCACATCCTATCCGATACCGATACCATAATAATTAAGTCCTACGAAAGGAAAAATAAATCATATCAAGTGCTCACGACTCGACAAGTCTATTGACTAACGGATGGTTGACTTCAACCTTTTATTTGCTATAAGTATAAGTTTGTTAAGTTAATTTTATAAGAATGGATTATTAAGGGTAGGTTTTCTTAATTTAAAACATACAGGATTTAAATTAATCTTATGATGCACTGCTACAAATAAGTACTTTTTTAGGAGACTACAAATAAGTACTTACGTAAAGTATTTATGATAACTTATGAAAATAATTTATAACATATTTAGAATTGACTTAATTTACTCACTAAAACATTTCTATTAAACATTTAAATTAACATAATTCATTGTCTATAGAAAATTATTAAGTTTATCGAATTTGACAATACTTGCTTTCAAAATAAGTTATCCTTGCCCATTAAATTTGAGAGAGTCTTGAATGATTATTAATTATTATATTTAATTTTTCTC
>PYAF01001472.1:1353375-1377513 GCA_007407185.1 Glycine tomentella
TTTTTTGATATATTTGTCTAAATTGTTTTTTTAAAAAGTAATTTTTTTCTTTTTATAGAAAAAAAATCTTATGGTCTGCTTCTTAAAAAAAAAATAAAACTCTTTTTTTACATTTCTCTTTTTAGTTAAACAAAGCGGTCCATTATGTTAATGGTCATTTGTACGATACACTTTTATCACAAAATTTAACAAATACTTGTAATAGTTATCCATTTTTCGATATCATTTTAATTTCTTAAAATTATTCTATATCATTTTTCCATTTCATATTATCCTATATCTATTTTTTATTTTATTTTTTTGCAAATTGTGACACTTGTTAAAAAAATTGTGACATTTTTTGCCACCATACACAAAAGTAAATAACTTGAAAACACAAAAAAGAGAGAAATAAAAGAGCAACTTTTTTTAAAAAGTTGGAAAATAAAATTGAAACAAAAAATAGAGTTAGGGGACAAAGTAATATTTTTATCAGAGTTTTATCTTTATTTTTTAATCTCCAAACATTTTTATACTGCTCAGTTAAGTTTTTTTTGACGAGGTGAATTTTTTTTGGGTGAATGAAACCAAAGACCCATAAAATAAAATATTCTTCTATAACGTGTTTTGTCATACCATCCGCGACTTGGTTGGCTTATAAAAAAATATGATTCCAAATAATGTTTCTTCTTTTGCTATGAATTGAATGAATTTGTCTAATGAGTACATGACATAGATGCAACATACAACATCCTTTGGACAAAAGCTTAACAGCCAACAATGAATCAGTGTTCACACAAATCTTCCAAAATCCCCTAAATCGGGTAAGAATAAAACTAAACCAAGTTGCCTTCAACTCCGCAACAAGGACTGAACAACCACCTAGATTAACACCAAATCCACGGATAAAGGATATCCAATATTTTGTCAAAAAATTCGTCGAAAATGATTGAGTTACCAACGTAATATTTTCCGTTGAAAATACACATTTTTTTTTATAGTGAATGAATATCATATACTCTATAAATGCATGTCTTTTAATTTTTATTAGTTAGGAGTGATTTTCATTCACTGTATATATAATTGCCATTATACTGAATAAGAATAAATCATTTTCATCTATGTAAAAGAAACAACTTCAATAATAATAATTTAGAGTGGAAACTTTTATATTATTTTTAGTTATGTCGTGACTTATAAATTATAATGCTTAATTAATATATCATTAGATGAATCGTAAAATTTTCTGATAATGTACGTGTGACAATAAATAATTAATAAACTGCTGGGTTTTTTTTTCTTTGCTCACAATAAAAATAGTAAGTCATCTCAGGTCAATCACTCATATAGTTCAAATACAAATATTATATGAGTCATGCTAGAAACACTTTATTAAATAAATTTATTTATGATAAAAACACAAATAAATAACTATATAAGATATATAGTCTGCACCAGATTTTTATCTTAGTCTGCACCATTATGAATGCCTGTTTTTGATAATTAATACGAAGAGAAAAATCAGTACAATTTATTATGATATAAATAAATAGCTGGAGACAATACAGACAGGGGGAATATTTTAGCTTAGCTCATAGTAAACAAAATTAAATATTTTGACAAATTGAGTATATAATAATTGGGCCTTGCTCATTGTAGTACACAAATCACACCTGCTGCATTGATCTAACGGGGAAGGTTCGTTATCGTTGTGGTGTGTGTGTAAACATGGACTCGAGTCATGACGAGAAGTTTCCCTGAAAATTGCTAAAATATAGAAAACCAAAAGCATATATGATCATATATGTGGAAAGTGGGAATGATCTATTAGAAAAAAAAAATAATCTTTGATTTTTATTATAAGTAAAATTTTCTTATATCAATAACAATCACATATTACATGCAAGATTAGTCTTTTATACAGTGAATTAAAAAAAACTCATGGTATTTGTCCCAAAACAAAAAAAAAATATTATTCTCTAATAAATTTTGATATAATCTCTTATTTTTATTTATTAATTTTACATTTAACACTTTAATTATTTAATGAAAGAAGAACGTGTACTTAGTTTTAAAATGAGAAAATATTGAATACAATTAAGTTAAATTTAGTCAGATATGAAAAATAGATTTATTTTTTCTATTATAAGAAAGTATGCATATATTAAGTCATAAGTCATTAGGATTACGTTAATGGTGAAGGGTCTTAGTAATTTACATAGTTTTATTTTTTATAAAGTTAATTAACTCCCACGTTGTGGATTGTGATTGAAGCTTGAAGTTGATGAATTGCGAGAAATTTGGTGATTGTGATATTCCTTTTTGTCAAAGAAATTGGCGTTAAAAAAATCTGAATAACCACAGTCCACAGTACATATTTCGGATGGTAGCGACCGAACCTACCACCAACTGCTATGACCTTTTTACATAATAATGAGCTGGACTTCGTGATAATTGCTCCAACGGTCATCTTTCTCTTGAAAGTTCAAATTACTGTAAGTGTAAAACCTTAACACAGCCACACAGGGAGAAAAAATAAAATTGAAAAAACAAAAGCAAGATCTATCAATTACACTCGACAATTTTAATAATACAACAAAGTTTCCTCCTACACCTAGCTAGTAGCAACGTCGGTTGCCCAACTTTCTGAATCGAGAGGCTATTTTGTTAAGCGAATCATCTTTATGTAAAGGGTTAAGCAAACAATTCAGGGACCCCATAAGGAGTCCATTGTAAAATTATACAACTGAGTTTTAGATTGAACTGAAAATAACTCAACAAAATAAGTTTGGTCTAAAACAAGTCTTAACTAAATGTTGAAAGATGTTAATTATGTTATTGAATAAAAGTACTTGATTTGATAAAACCATTAGTTAAACTAACTAATAAAAATATTTGCACACCTTGATTGCAAAATTAATCATCGAATGAAAAGTAAATGAGTTGTTGTAAACTTTTTATAATATTATTGTGTCATCTTTGCACACTTTGATTGCAAAGTTAATCATTGAATAAAAAAGCAAATGAGTTGTTATACACTTTTTTAATAATTATATTATTTATATATTACTTTTTTAAAAAAAAAAAATCATTACATTATTTATTTCATTTCATAATTGATTTCTCCTCTTTACAAATATTCTACAAAGTTATTGTATAAATAAAGTTTTTCTTTTTTTAATAAACAATGGGATCGGAAAGTTATACACTTTTATAAGCAAACGATTATGCAACCCAAAAATAAGATGATTTCTTATCTTTCTTTCTTGTGACTTGTGATTGATTGGACTTGAACCTTTACCCCTTATTGGCCAAAACCATACATTATCTCAATCCTTGTAAAATAAATGTAAACTCATCAATAATTCATGAGATATTGCTTATGAAAGAAAAATATATAAAATAATATTAGATTTTTTAATTATTCAACACATAAGAAATTTTTTGCTGAATCATTCAACACTTAGACGTTCCAAGTCATAAGAATTTATTTGATTTTATTCTTGTAAAATAACTGGTTCGAGGCTTACAAATAAAAATAAAATAAAAAGCTTATAATATTTCATCACTCAAACAAAATAGATTCTTCTCAACGTTTGAAATTTCATATGCAAAAACAAATCATTTTTAAATTATTTCTATCAAAATTAATTAAATCAAAATTTAAAATAAATGACCAATCATCGCATTTGAAAAGTAAATTGTTCCATGCGGAACTCAAAGCTCAATACGTCTAACAAGACCTCAGGGTCCAAAATAAAGATTAATTCACTCATCAAATGTTATCAATATAAAAACAATTTGGTATAATAAATATACTTAAACATACATGAGTGATCTTCGACCCAGAATAAAGTGATAATGTCTTACTTCAAAATAGATTAGTATTTTCTTTTAAATGTGTCATGGGCCTTATATCATATAGAACTCAAATAATCTCAGACTCTTATAAATATCACCCATGCCAACAGTGTCAGATACACATTTATTACATAGATGAGATGTAATATATCTACAGCATTAGTTTTTGTGTATATATTTATCTTTATCATATAACAAATAATACATAATATAATATATAATTTGTTAACATCTATCGACTTCATCGTTAAAGTGCCTATTACATTCCTTAAAAATATAAATTAAAGTGTTTATTTAATTTGTTGATTGTTGTATTGATACGGAGTAACCTTTATAAGTGATAACTAATTTTTGTCGTAAATATATATAAAATAAATATTTTCCTTTTAATATAATTTATTTCATACTCAAATATCAAACATAATTTAAATTTTGAATATTTGATTAGAAGACACGGAGCATTAGACCGTTACCATGTCTAACTTTGTTGATTAAAGTGTCTATTACATACTTACAATCCAACCACATTTTAGACCTCGATAATATATATATATATATATATATATATATATATATATAAATCAATCAAAATTATGCTAGAATCTGGTCACCTCAACCTTCAGCACCTCACATACAGCGCAAATACATAACCATAATGCACCAAAACCTTAACAAAAAACTTTGGGGGGTTTACAGGTGAGTGAAAACAAAGAATGATGGACCACATAAGTTAGCCGTTAATCGGCAGAGAAAATCTTGAATGGGCATTATACATATCTCTTTCTTGCCTTTGTCAACGAGTGGCGTGTAAGGTGCACATGCAATAAAAAATGACCCTTAAAGTCTAATAATAATTCAACTATATACCACACAACAACTAAATCTAAATGTCATTAATAAATTATTATGCATAATAATGTACGAACAAGTATACATGATTGTCCTCTTAATTGAAAAACAAACAATTAATTAAGCCGAAAATCTGCATGCAAAATTCAGGTCTAATTAATAATTTTCACTTCGCCTTATATTACACTAAGAAAAAATAACATATATATTGAGATCAACCACTTATTTAATTATTATAAACACTTTTTTTTCTTTTGTTTTCATGACATTGGAATTTCCTTATTATATAAATGACTTTATTTTTTTTAACCAATGAAAAAAAATGAGAGTTTTATAATTAATACTATCAACCAGTTATTTCAAAATTAAACCTTAATTTAATTTATTGAATAAAGTTTTATTAATATAACATTATTCTTTTTTCTATTTTTGCTAATAACGTTCTTATATTAGCAAGAATATATAAAATTAAAACAAATTGCGTATATTTATTCCTAAAACAAATGATATTAATATTTCATATAATTCAGACAGCTTGTGGCCATGCATGTTGCTTGCCGACAACGTACAGAGAGAAGACAATAACCAAGCATGAAACCATGGATGTTAAGAAGACGAAGCCACTCCAAAGGATTCAAGAGAAAGAAGCGATTGAAGATCATTGAGTCCAACTTACTATTTGGCTTAACGTAGACAAATTAACAAATGATGTTTGGTCCAAAAGTCACCTATATATTTGCCTTATGTAAAAAATGATTTTCGTCAACAAATCCGAGTAATCGAGAACATCATGTGCGGAGCATCAATTGGTAACTTACAGGAGATAATATATCCATGATCTTGTTAATTGTTTTTTAGCCATGGAATTAATCATTGAATCCTATCCTACCTAATCCTCCTACATATAAACACTTTCAACAATCGCATGCCCCAGTCATTGTTTCACTCCTAATCTTAAGATTTTTCTCTATAACTTTTTTAAGGCTATGATGCCATTTTCATCTTTCATAGCACCAAATCCTTGAAAGCTAAGCTCCCACTACCTTTGTTCTCAATCATTAAAAATTAAAATTCTAATAAATGATGAAAATTAAAAGAAATGAAATAAAGATACTAATTAATAAAAGGAGAATGCTAATCCGGCTCATTAATTTTTTTGGTCATAGGTAAAAGACCTAATATCTAATTCATTGAGTTAAAGATTAATCTCGTTAATGATGTCTGTCAATGACTCGAGATAATGTTGTAAACAAAAAAATTAACACGAATTATTCTATTAAATAGATCATTTTTATCCTATGAACATAATTGGACCTTGTCTGATTAAGTCAACTCTTTAAATTAATTCGATTCACTAATTGAGAAAACTAAAAACTAAATTATTTTAAGAAAAAGTGTTATTAACATTTGGTCGTGATTTTCAACAATCCTATATTGTTTTTAAGAAAATATTTATTAATTTTTAAGATAGTTGTTAATAGGAAGCATAAAGTAAATTATTAACAACACAATCACTATTCATAAAAGTCGTTTTCCAACAACGTTTGCTCATTATTAAGTTTTAGTAACAATTGATGGAAAAATAACAGTAGCCTCAGCCAAAAGTAAAAAGTTTGGGGTGATGATAATAGAGATGTAGATGTTTTATAAATATTAAATAAATAAATAACTAGTGTGATTTTAGGCTTCCAAACACGGATGGTGTTTCCTTATGAAAAAGTACTGATAACGACAAACGGAGTCAATCATGATACATTAACGGTAATAATCACTTTTATTTATTTATAAAGTTCTAATCCCCATTTTTAAATTTGAATAGGATTGATAATAAACTGAAACAAATTTAAATTAATTTTATATTTTATTCGATAATTATTTTGAAATTTAATTCGGTTTATTAATAAAAAAAACTTAAATTTGAGTTTCTTTTTTACTAAGTTAAAAATTTCAATTGTTAAACTTGAGCAATATATAGACTATAGTTTGATTTACTTGATTCTTGACTCAATATAGACTATAATATGATTATAATGTGATTCATCAATCAAAATGAAATGAGGAGAGTATTAAATATGAAAGAGTATTTCTTAAAAAAGTTTAAGTCAAACATAGGTATTATTTAAATAACTACAGTTTGAAATATTATTCAATAAATTACAAAAAGGATAAAAAGATGTCAATTGAAAATACATTAATATTTAATTTTATTTTAATAATTAAATATTTATCACTAAATAATAAAATTGAGTTCTAATTTTTTAGAGCTGGATAACTGTATATATTAAGTTCTTAACTGTAAATGACACAGTTTTTTGTTTTCGATGTTGTGGGGTTGAAGTATGAAATGACAATTAGCAATTAAAGTTTTTTTTTTATAAAAAAAATTTGGGGCTTGTTTCCTACATCAGATATATTTTTCCTATATTCAGCATTAGTTAATTTTTGAAAATACATTTTGTTAAGTATGGATATACATCATTTAACTTCTTATCCTCTTGTCTATTTTCGTTTGTGTTAAATATTTACGAATTGTCAATTCGTATGATTATGGATTATCAATCTGTATGAATCATATGGATTGTCATCCCATATGATTTTTTATGTATCACCAATTCGTATGAGTCATATGAATTATCAATTCATATGTAATTCGTAAGAAGATAAAGTTGGAAATAAAAAAAAATGTTGGATGTATTAAAAATATTGTAGATGCAGGAAGGATAACCCAAAAAAACTATTAAGCTTTGATCCATGTGAGTTGGGGCCGAAAAGTTAATATGACTATAAAGCCCACATATTTAAGCTACCATTGATTAACTAGAAACTAGAAAAAGGCGTCTTACATGTACGGATCCCAGTTAAAGAAACCAAGAAAACAAAATCTAATGCAAGACACAATAAACGGTAATTTGAGAATAGATAGTTGCAATTGCATAAAGTAAAAAGAAGGATATTTCTTAATGGGGACTGGTTTAAAAATTATAATAACCAATGGAATTACACAGTTTCAATATAGATCATGTCATTACAGATGCAATTATATAAGTAAGATTTATTTCGAATTTAAAGATAATAATATATTCAAAACAAAAATAATTTATATAATTTTATTTAAATTTAAATTTACATTGATAACATATTCATAATAATAATAATAAGAATGATAATAATAATAATAGTAATAATAATAATGTAAACTATTTTTATTTTATAAAATCTTATAATATCAACTTCACTGTCAAATCGTGTATAGAAATCGTTATGTAGTAGAGAAAGAGAAAATATATAATAAAAAAATAGTTTTTTTACACAAGTAAAAAAAAAAACAGTTAATCAAAAGGAAGAATAGATCTTTTTATTTTGGGTTGATATTTTTTATTGTTTGAAGCTTTACTCAGACCATTCATTCGATTTGGGACGTGGGCCTGTTGCACTTATTTTAACTTGGTGAGAGCTTCTATTCTTGCCCTACTTTTCCTATCTCACCCCTACAAACTTTTTTTTAATGTAATGCTATAATCAACAAATGTTTAAATGGCAAGATAAATTGCTTCATGATAAGAAATTTCTTACGTATTAAATCACAAGGTAACGTTCGGTCTCGACTATTTCTACAGCAATTAACTTTTGCTATATTACTTATTTCTCCCTAAAATAAATATTAAGAATTTTCTCGCGTCTGGAAAAATGATGTTAGGAGTTAGAAGCTGTTTATGAGTGAGATATGATCAAAATATTAGAAGCACTCATACAAGTGGACAAGTGGTAATGGATGATAATATATATACATAAGTAATGATTTTATTTATTTTTTAATTTCAAAAGAGCAAGTGTTTCACATATGTATTATTTGTTCTATCAACTTTGTTGTAATAGAAATTATTCTCGCGAACACAATAATGGTTGGCCCCAGGAAGATTAACAAAGGAGTTTGGTTGTCGACGGATGAAATTAACAAGTTGCTTCTCCTTATAATGTGGACACGAAGCTGAGTTTATTTTCGGTCAACCACAGGTGTTCACATTTCTATTATTAGTTCCATTATCAACTCTTGGTTTGTTCTATTGGAGATTTCTCCAATTCCACGTTGGCCCAAGTATGATTAAGAGACGACGAGGTTGATTTGCCATGGAATAATTCAATCAACTTGCTTCTCTATAATGGACTAGATCGAAACTAAAATTATTTTCGGTCAACCACATAGAAGTGAATAACTTAATCAATATATTTTGGATACATTAATGATTTAATGTAACTGATTTTCTTCCATTTCTTTTTTCCTTTTTACATTTTTTTTATCCTTTTGCTTCTTTTTAATCACATTTCTCACTTTTCTTATTTCCTTTTAATTATATCTTCGTTCTATTTCTAATTAACTTCTTTATATTATTTCACACTGCACAAAAGATAGTGAGACACTCATTTTACATTATCATATTATCAATTATTTTTAAAATTCACTTTCTCTTATTCTTATTTCTATTCCCCCACCTTCTTTCCTCCAAGAATTTTGCAATTTTCAACCCTAAATGCCTCTTCATCTTAATTGTTACAGACCAAACTTAAGCCCACTTTATATCGCAACTCTTTCAAATTCAAAATACTAAAGAACCCTAAGATACAAACATTAACACAAATACTAAGGATATATAACAATATTTTAGCTATGGGTAGGCGAGTAGCTACTCTACTTCCACACCAAAACAATGCATAATTACCCAAAAGGAGTCCTGGGCCTTGGACCAAGGATCTCAACCCAGCTCTCATGCCTAAATAGAACTAATTATAGACAGTGAATATCACCATAATATATATGCATTAAATATCTTGTCACTCTAATATGATCATTACTCACTTAAGTTTAGAGAATTTTTGCATGTCCCCACCAATTCATTCTGGTGCCTCAGCTTGTCGAATTTTCCACTCACTTCCTTTGAATTTGGACAAGTCGGCCAGCAGCATCCTTCGAGGGAGGGAAATGTTAGTTTGGTGGTAAAAGAAGAAGGAAGAGAGAAAAAGGTTATGGGTTTGAGTTTGTATCATTACATTCTGAATTTACCTCCACACTCATTTTGGGCAGAACATTAAATTGTGTAATTTATGTCTTTGTGAACTGTATTGTAGTTTTATACAGTAAAACAATTTGTCCTCGGTCTTAGCTTTGAATGCGTTGGATTGACTAGTCCCTACTACTGCCGAACTTCAACACTAGCTATTAGCATATTCATTAGGTATAATTTTGTTTGTTAGTCTGTGTTTTCACTTTATTTCCTATGTAATCCATAAAGAGAGAGAGAAAAAAAAAAAAAAAGAAACAAACTCTAGGCCTCAGCTATTGTTTTAGGCTTGGTATTGTAATCAAAAGTTTTAAAATATGATCTGCGACTATCATTTTAGCTGCAAAGTCAAGGTTTTTATAGTGTCTGTAACCTCAATTCAACTGCAATTGTGCCTGCATATATGTGTTTGTCCCAATTTTTCACAATATGAAAAGAGGCAGCTAATTAAATTATGACTGCGATCACAATTTAAAATCTTGTGATATATCCATCATTATGGTCCTTCTCTTGGTTGCATGTTAATTAAAACATCTTAGATATTTATAGCCTTAATTAGGAGCAACCTTATAAAGTAGTACTACAATATAAACTAATTTAGGATTGTACTATATAATTATGACTGAATCATTGTAATCAACACCGACACTGAAATGTAGCTAGAAATTAAGACGTGTGTACTCTGTACACATACAAAATTTAATTAATCGCTAATTAATGAAATTGTTCTTAGAGTTCTTGCGTGTGGGAATCAATTCATTGTGTGTACTCTGTATGCTAAATGAGTATTGTATAATAATGCATACAATACTCATTTAGCATACATCAAGAATAATGTCTATTTTTTATTATGGAGTTTGTTTGAAATACATTGAAATGTTTGTCCTAATTAGTGTAGTTAACTTACGCGTGCATATATAGTTGGGGAGGTTTTGGATCGCATATAAGTTTGAACTCCTAGGGTCCTAGCTCTTGCATGGTCCACAAATTCAGAACTTTAGTTGAGAGATCCCACCTCAGTGGGATAGTGATGTAGTACAATTGTCCTACACCAATCAAGGGATGGTTGACAACTAGGTCTGCTTGACTAAGGGTTACAGCCTGGGAAGAAGAGGGCTGCTTTTGTCTACCGCAACACAATCATCAGACCCTATCTTTGTTTCCATGTCTTATGTTTAAGGATGTTTTTCTTTGATCATCAGTCCCATCAAGTGAGTATTAAGTGGAACCAAGTGACAAATCCAAGTTAATTTCTAGATTCAATGAAAATCCACTTAACATTTGATTTTAGTTTAATTTTAACAGAGTAACATATATATATATATATATTAATGAAAAGGAAGCACTCAGTATAGTCAGTTCAATGAACAAATTATCGTCATTGGGTGTGTGGAACCCCACTAATGATATATATATGTATCCTTTTTAGCCGTTCTAATTTCCTTACTTGAGTGCATGTTATTATATAGAATAAATTAGAACCTTAATTTCTTGTCGTTTTAGTTGCAAAATAGGATTGATAACAAAATTCATGACATGTAAAATTAATGGAGCAAGAGGAAAAAGATGGGTGAATAACAATTCAAGCATTTAACAGTGTTTTTCAAAAACAAATAAGTAAAAAATATTATGAGTGAGAAAAGCTATATATATGTATTATCATTGAGTGAATTTTATGTGAGTCCAACTAATAAGTAGAGTGTGTCTTATATATATATATGAACTTCACACAGTAATAATAAAAGGTGAGTTGCTGCATTAATTCCATTATCTTTCAGTATATATTCACGCGAGGAATGAAATTCAAGACGTTGATATTAATTGCACCTTAAATAGTACATATTTTTCCTCAAAAACTCTCACTATAATTAGTTATAATTAATTTTGTAGATTTTATTTCTCATTTAATATAAATCAGGAGAAAAAATCATTAAATGAGAAACAAAAATGATAATTTCTAATAAATTTTAACAAATCATAAAGAATCTTAAAAATAAAGTGTCACGTAAAATATCACTAGCATTTCTCTATAAAAAATGCAATACATGTGTATGAAAAATTAAAATCTACAGCTTATATTAAAAAAATTAAAATCTGCAGCATATTTAATATTATAAATGATATATGTTGAACACACATGACGCTTGGGATTGTATCTTTATTACTATATATGGTGTAGTTGCGATATATACAGTATACGTACATATTACTTACTGAAAATTTCTTTAAGAAAATAATTTTTCTCACATGCGTATCATGGCTTTGACATCTAGAAACTTTACCCATAGAAGGATTTTTTTTTTTTTTTATCGAATTGGGAAATTTGTAGGTCCAACTGCACAAGTATATTGTGGACACGAGCATGTGAAGAGAGAACAAGTTCTGATTAGCAACACTAGTAGCAAGTGTAGTTTGAGGAAGCAGAAGAAGAATGATGGGTCCTTGTGGAAGAGAAGAATAGTGGCCACCCCATGTGTTTATTTTGAATGCTTTTACAAGTGAATGTCACCAATGAGAAGAAAAGGTTATAGAAACATGTAATGAAGGCCAAGAGAAACAAGACAAATCAAGTGGAGCTGTTAAATGCAGTCAAGTTTGAAAATAAAAAACAACTCCGTCAGATTCTGCTGAGATCAAGTTGAGTTTGTTGTGGTGAAGAACTTAGAAGGGCCATTTCAAAGTTGAAAAGTTTTGTAATTATTGAATAACTCGGTATGGGCACTCATATGGGCTGTTTCTGCATGCCACGTCTCGTTAATGAAGCAGTAACAAGCTTTGAAAAATCTTTGCTTGTCGTCAAATTTCTCTGAGTCATAGTTTTTGAGACATAGCAATCTTATTAACATGGTAAGTTTGTTAACTGAGTTCATAATAAATTTGTAAGAAACATATTACTAAAATTTAAATTGTAAACCTTTTCTTTTCAGGTAAATTCTTGTGACTTTGTTGGGCTTGACCACCAACTTAATTGGTTTATAGTTGCATGCAAGACATATATAGAAGGAAGACTTTTGAATTGCATCCGTGTACTACTCTGAAGGGGCTCTAATATCAATTGTTAGGTTTTTGAGGGAAATTGAGATAAACAGTGATAGAGTTTCAAGAAAAAAAATTGTTACGAGAATGATATAATTTTATATGACTTTGACCAATAAAGCAGGAATATATATATATATATATATATATATATATATATATATATATCTTCATTTAGTTGAAGCTTCTAATACATCTTATAAATCACAATTTCTTATTGGAATATGCAGTTTGTTCTTGAATTCTTTAAAAATTTGTAGCATTTTCTAACATGAATTCTCAACAAGCCTCATATTTGAGGTTTCCTGCAGGCACCAAAATGAAATCCTTCTAAGTTTGTTGGAAATTCATGTTGCTGAAGATTCAAGCGAAATCTTGACAATATATGAGTGCTAGGATCACTTATTTTAATATATGATCGACTTTGTTCATCTTTGCATTAATATATTATATTTACTATATATATGAATAGATGAATAGAAATTTTAGGTATTGTCAGATCTTATCGCGAAGGCTACATCTACACGTTTTACAGATATATACGTTGTCAAAAGCTTAATTTATAGTAGTACTAGCTTGTTTAATTGCTCAAGTTAAAGTACATAAACTTTTAAAGGACTCGGTCCTTAATATGTCATTATACGTCTAAACTGAATTATTAAGTAATCATGAATTCATTCCTTGCTAGTATTTTTTATACAAAAAACAGTAATTATAATAGTTTTTTGAAAGAGTTATTCTATTCTATTTCATGGAAATTTAGGGGGGAAATCTTATGAATCTCAATAATTTTTTTATCTCAAATTAATAATTTTTTTCCTTTTCCTATTTTTCTTATAACAATCAATGGGTAAAGCAATGACTACAATTGGCATTGATCTGACGAATAGGAGGGAGATGGATGAAGTTGAAAGGTGTGGTGATTTGATTTATTTGATGATGAGTTATATATTGTGAGTTGTTTTTATACGTGCAAACATATAACTCTATGGATTGGAATCTTAACCACTGAGTCATATACCCTACAAATTTGTAGAGCTGCTATCTTTAGGGGTGTCATATGCAGTGTATTCGGCCAATTTTTATATGGTCTTTCCTCTCTAAAATATTACTGTTTATTTGACTTTAGTTCAGTCTTCGATGGTACTCATTTTGATAAGAAATTAAAAAGAGATAAAATGTAGTTGGTTTATACTTCATGTTCATAGTCTAGTGCAATTAGTCAGATTCTTGGGCATTAGCATTAAGACCATTTTTTTCCCATCGCAGTCCTCTGAATATTCGGACGGATTGGGCACAATCAAGTCAAATTTCGGTAATAAACTTATGAGAACTCTAGTAATCAAGTCAGTATCTGTAGATGAAGGATTAAAGTTTGAAACAATACCTCATACATTAATTATGAGATTTATTTGTATTATTCCTCGATTAGTTATTGTAGTATTTTTTACGCGAGAGAGTATGAAGGGTCTAGTGCGCTGTTAGTAGGTTAACTGGTTAAGTAATATATGTAAATTATTATAACTTTTTAAATATTTATGTTCAGTTTCTATTGATAAAAAACATTCAAATAAAATTATTACCTCTAACATAGTTAGCGATTATTTTATACTTAATTGTTGTTTATTTGCCATTGGAAGATTTTCGATGACATATATGTTTAAGATCCAAACGATGTGCTTTACTTATTCAGCATACACTTGTTTGTCAAATAGGGTCCAAATTCTCAAAAGAGAAGTCCAGGACAAAGTTCATCATCATCATTACACATATGGTTATAATTTGTTACGTGTTTATATTTCTCTAAAAATAATACTGTTTTATTTGACTTGTTTATACTTTAAAGTAATATTTTGTGAATAATTACAACATTAAATTATATTCGTATCCTTTATGTTTTGTTCAAATTTTACCTTATACTCCTCTTTTTTTTGCATTCTAAAACAAACCCTTAATTGTTTAGTTCATATTACATCTAGACCCCTTCATCCAACACTGTTTAATAATTTAATATAAATTAGAGACATTCTAGTGACATGACTTTTAATGAAATTTTATGTCTAAAATATTTTCATCTTCTTCCTCTCAATTTGAAAATATTTTAAGACTCTTCTTTTTTGTTTTTTCTATAATTGGTCGTGAACCCAACTTTTTGTTGGACATGAATTCACCTTGTTGGTACACACTGGTAACACCCTTCCTTCTTCTTCTTCTTCTTTAATTTTTTAGTTGCATACATGTCATCCTCATAAAATTGTCCATTAACATTCACAGGTTCATTCATACATTCACTCACAGTCTCATTCACATTTTCACTTAGAGATTCATTCACATTTTCACTCACATGTTCATTCACATTTCTATCACAGGTGGGTTCTAAAACTCATCATTTGTTCTACTAACATACATATGTATATAAACTGAATTTTGATTCTCAACAAACATTTTCAGCGCATCATGACCAATCTTAAGGGAAAGAATTTTACCACTACCAGTATAACGAAACCACAAAATAAAAGGGTAACATGGTGGCAAGTCTAAGTCATTAGCAATATTGTTCACACGCGCTGGTTCAAGACCCATGTATTCCAGTTCATCCATTGTGTTCATGTGGTCTCAAACATCATTACTTTAATCAACAATAATAAACAAATGATTTTAAAAATCATAAGTGGTCTCAAACTGGTTCTCATTGAAATCCCATTCAAAAATAGGCAACAATAAACAATCAAAATTAAATAAATAATCTTAAAAAGTAACAAATATAGAAAGTCTAGTAGTCACTTACAAGCAGAATCCTAACGTGAACAGAAATGGTGGAACATGAAGAAAAATAGAGGCGCTCGTGAACATTGAAGAGGAAGACAAATGAAGGCACTTGTGAACGTCACGAACTGGAAGAGGAATAGTAGAGAACTCGCGAACTCAAAAAGGAACGATGAAGAACTCGCAAACGATTAAGAGGGATGGAACGGTGAAGAACTCGTGAACAATGAAGAGGAATGGATTGTGAAAGTCATGAGAAGAAGAGGAACTCCCACCCCCTAGACGTTGAAGATGAATAGTACTCGCGGACAATTGTGAATCCTAAATTTTGAAACTAAGTGGGAGGAGATAATTTGGATTTTCCAATTTACATGTAAGGATAATTTCTTCTGCTCACATATTTTAATTGATGAATTATATACGAGGTAAAAGTAATATGTAAAATGAAGGGGTGTCTGGTAAAATTTGAAAACATACGATGTGCGAGTATAATTTACTCTAATTACAATAAACAGTAATAATTAAGTAAGTTTAAATATTTAAAATATATACTATAATTAAACAAAATTATATATTGCCTAGGTTTTTTTTAAAGTTAATTAGTTACTTTGTTTTTAAAATTAAACAAATTTATGTCCCATTAATGTTCTTCTCCTCGATCAAAACCCTCAATTTATCATTTTCTATCCAAATTATTATTTAATAGTTTATGATGTATTCGAGATAAAAAATAATCTTAAAAATTTCAAAGTAAGAAATTTAGTGAAAACTTCATTAAAAAATTCAAAGATTTGATAAGATATGACGTTAGGGTTCGAAAAAAAAAATCTTATAATTTAAGAAAAAGATAGAAAGAGAAGAAAAGAAGTGTTGAACAAGATGAGTGATGGGATGAAGAAAATAGTTATACAAATATTGTAAAAAATTATAATAAGTATAACATATATCTTTTTTGTATGCTAAATTATTAAGTTCACGTACTGTATCGTTTTAAAAAATTTACAAATATTTCCGTCAACAACACATACTCTTATAAATACATATTATCACTTATCAACCTATATAATTATTTTCCAGAATTATATATTCGACGCATAAAAAATAAAAACAAAAACATAATATGACATTTTTTTCAACATACTTAATTAACGTCACATTAAGAACATTTTTTTTATCAGCAAAAAACATGTTCCTTGCTTATCCTATTTTTTAGTTTTATACATAAAAACTTAGAAAACAGATGGTTTGTCAAATTCTACACTATATGGGAAGAGAGAAGGAAATGGAAAAAGAAAATGACACAAATTATAGTTCTTTTTTCTATTATTTGATGTAAAAGAAAGAAACCAAAAAATGATGTTACATTCTTACTTCTATTATTTTGGTTGAATACAAAGGTAAAAAAAAAAGAATTTGTTTTTATTATTTATAAAAGTAAGAGAATAGAAAGACACCTTCAATATTACTGAAACAGAGTCATGTTGAGATCGTCACTAGAAGTTCATTGCGTAGGTGATAGGTCTAATATTACATGTGCTAACCGCAAAGTCATAGAATGTTATAAATGATGTTTTATTATCTTGATGTTTTCACATTACTAATCTTATATTTTCTTTATTCGCCAAATTTTTTTTTATATATATGTATAGATTGTTTTCTTTCACATTAATTACAACTATTTTTTTCTTTACTCTCTTTTTTCAAAGTATATACACAGAATGTGAAAAAAAAATTTCTCTATTAACAAAGCACCATGAATACAAATTTTATTTGATCTGTTGCGGTGAACAAGAAAAAATTATTTTTATACAACAAACCTGAAAGTCTGAAACTATGCATTCTATTCATATGGCTTAATAATTAGTTTCCAACTGATGTGAACTGTTTACATGCAGTTTGGAATTATGCTGTACAGTAATGATTTGACTGTGATTTACATTATTGTGGCTCTAACCTTTAGGCATGTGCAGTGTAGCAGTATTTTGTATGATCTGAGCAAATAGCATTTCTCTACATGGATGGAACCCAATGTCCCAATTTTAAAAAGAATAATATTTATGTAACCATCTTTGGCTAAATTATTAAATAGTTTCAATCCACCATAAATAGGTGCATATATAGCTAGTTTCAACTAATCTTTACGTGATTTGTATAGTATTTAAGGTATTCAAGTTACAAGAAAAAACTATTATCATCTAATTACATGTTGTATAAAAATTAATTTAATAATTTTAAACTATCTGATAATTTCTGGTGGAGTGGATTCATGGGGTTGAGCTGCATTCCCTAATAGGTCCCACTCATCTGATGTTAGAAGTTGCTGAGCAAGTTGTCAACACAAACACTGAATCAGTGGGCCATTGAGGGATATGAGTATATAACATATCTCTGCTATTTTGAGAAAAGACAACATAAGTTACAACATCTATATTTGCAAATGTGTCAGATGAACAGGATAACAAACCATACATCACGAACGATTTTAATGCAATACTCATCATATCCAATCCAACACGAATAAATTTGCATCATCAGTTAAGTTGTAGTGCTTTGAATTCCTCACTCAGATTCAGTACTTTCTTTGCTTATGGATCACTCATAAGTCATACCGGTTGGAATCAACTGAAAAGAAAGAAAGAAAGAAAACGATTTGATAATCTAAGATAAAGCCTCAAAATAGAAAGCAATGACCTTTCCACCTTTTTCTTCATCAAATGTTGGGATTTTGCTATATGCAACCCAAAACTAAGGCTGTTAAACTCGAATGGGAGACTCATGATGTAGTATCCAACCGTGTATATTCGATCTTTATATTCTTGCTTGTTGGCTATATATGTGAATCATAGTCTAAAATTTCTCTACTAATCAATGACATGAACTTCTTTGCCAAAAAAAGGAAAATATACTGACACAAAAGGAAGACAGAGAGATTGAAAGTGAAGTTGAAAGTTGAAATGAAATTCTTGCATTGAACTTGATCATTGAAGTACGTACTGTACTTGTTACATATTTATTTGTAAGTTACATGAAACATATGTGGAAAAAATTAAATGAAATTAAAGTAAGGAAAAAGCCTCATCATCCTTCGTTTTTTTTCTTTCTTAAAAAAAACGACCAACCATATAAAAACCTTGGTCATCGGAGAGGGCTCTATCTGTGTGCTATTTTTTTTCTTTCGCTGTGTGTGTTTTTTTTTACAAGAGATTGCTATTTTGTTTATACAAAAACAAAATTCCTGAGACTAAAGAAATTAAAGCAGCACTAGCTAGCTAGTGGTCATGTATGTGATGTCAAGTCCTTTTGTTTCAGAAACAATTTAGAACTGTGAAATGCAACGTCTATGACAAGCAGTAGTGCGCTGTTTCTTTTGCTTAGTCTCATTTTTCCAAACTTGGCCAATATCTTGAGCAATTTTCACAGCATCAGAAGAAGCACCAGAGAGCCCTCTCTTTGTGAACCCCACAGCATAAAGTCCAGCATTTCCCTTCCAACCATGAGGGAATGGCATCTTTGGGTATCCATTCTTTGAGAAAAATTCACCTTCCTGCACATAACATAACCAAAACAAATTAGTTCACTATTAAATTTCAGAGATAATTAAGAAGCTTCTAAAACAGCCCCCACCCAAAAAAGTTAAAAAAGGACAAAACAAAACCAATCTGCCTCAAAAAGCTTTCTGAACTGACAATCTTCTGTGGTGAAAATATTAGAAAAACAAAATAAAAATCCCTTTTTTTTTTTCTATTTTTAAAAAAATAAGCGATCTAGAACATATTCTCACCTGAAGCCAAGAAGGGACATTGCTGCGGTAACCGGTTGCAAGCACTATTGCATCAATATCAAGCTTTTCTCCATTAATAAACTCAACTTCACCATTATTGAACCTCTTGATTCCTGGCACCACTTCTATGTCACCGGATCTAATCCTCTCCAAGGCACCAGTATCCAAAACTGGGGTCTTCCCCTTTGTGTTCTTCAGCTCCAAAGGACCCTTTGAAGGCCTTTTGAGCCCCAACTTCTCAATTTTCCCCAAAACAAACCATGCCAAGATCAAAAGAATCTTGTCAACAAGCCAAAGGGGCAGCCATTGCAGCAACATAACCGCCAATTCAAAAGTTGATATTCCAAACACTTCTCTAGGCAACACGTGAACCTGTATCCAAAAACAGAACACCCCTGTTAGATTCCATCCTCAAAACATATATTTCTTTCTTTCACACAGAAACAATTGTCATCAATATCATCCATTTCTTGACTTTTAAAGTAACTACTTTAAAAGTCATCTGATGTACGATTTCTGATTGATTGTCAATATAAATTAACTGTCATCCAATCACATATCGTTCATATGAGAAAATCTTCTTGAATTTTATAATAATTACTTAAAAAGTCATGTAATGAATGATTTCTGATTGATTGATAATGAAATATTTTTTTTATGCTGAAAATGTATGACAATTAAACTTACTGAGCTACGAACAACCATGGACGGAGAAGCATGGTGGTTGCAAAGGTCAAGTGAGAGTTCCATGCCGGAATTGCCACATCCAACAACAAGAACCTTCTTTCCCCTGAAGCTCTCCCCTGACTTGTAGTCACAAGCATGGACCACATCACCTTTGAACTCACTCAACCCTTCAATCTCAGGCATAACACACTCCGCATTCTCCCCGGTGGCCACCACGAGCCACCTGCAAATGTACTCAACCTCGCCGCGAGCCGCGCCACTCGAGGATGAAACGGTCTTAACCCGCCACAAGCCGCTTGTCTCGTCGTACCTCGCGGACTGCACACACTCGTTGAACTGAGGGTTGATCTCGAAGTGCTTAGCGTAGGATTCTAAGTACTCTATGAACTGTTTCTTTGTGGGGTATTCGGGGAAGTCTTCAGGGAAGGGTAGTTTCGGGAGCTGGCAGAATTGTTTTGGAAGGTGAAGTTTGAGCCTGTCGTAGGTTCTTTTTTGCCACAGTGAGGCTATGCAATCTGCACGTTCGAGAACCATGAAGGGTACCCCTTGTTCTCTAAGGCATGCTGCTGTGGCTAGCCCTGAGGGTCCTGCTCCTACGATTATAGGGCCATTCACCCAAATGCAACGGCGAGAGAAGAAGTCTTCGTTGTCTACTAATTGAAACAAGTTCTCCATTCTGAATGATGTTTTTTTTTGGGTTCGGTTCGGTTTGGGTTTTGAGAAAGTAAGAATTGTGTCTTTTGAAAGTGGTTTTCTTTGTTTGAAGAAGCTTTACTTGGGTTTGGAAATGAGAATGAGTTTTGGAATGAATGAAGAAGAAAGAGGGGTTGAGGAGCTTAAATAGGGGATTGAACATGATAGATGCATGTGATGGGAGTGGGAGAGTTAATGCTCTTTCTTCTCTCTTCTACATTAAAATATTATTACGTCATTTTAAATAATCAAAAGGCATATTTTAGACTACTTTTTTTTAAGTGTCACAGTGGTATTAAACTTTTTAATGTGCAAATATAGTTTTTGATTGTCAAATCATGATAAGGCAGTTTTCTTTTGGTATTTTAGAACGTTGTTTTTGTTTTCGATCGTTATGTGACTATTTTATGACATTATATTCTGTGCCATTATTTTATTAGATCCTACTATGTTTTGGTTGTTAAAAAAATTGCGCAAGGATTGGCAAATAATTTTGTGAGACTTTATTCTTTCATCATCACAATCGCAATGGGTTTTTCTTTTCTTTTTATGAAAAAGGTACTCTTAATGTATAAATTAAGTTAGGTAGCAACTGATCATTCTCATGAGAAGGAATGGAATTTTCATGCACTCGATTACACATGTCATATTCACAAACACGTAATAATCAATCAATAAGGATTTACCGCTTTACAGGGGTCAATGTGTAAAATCAGATAATTAAAGTACCAGTTTACAAGATTAATTTTGGAAAGCGAAGGGGTCTTTAATAATAAGCAAATAGTCAAACGTAATGGAAGGAGAATTAGGAGGCAAATGATGATGACATGTCATCCTCATCTGATTCGTTGGGTCCACAATAGCGAAAGGAAGCTCAATGAATCAGAAAATTAATTAAATAAAAACAATATATTCTATAATTTACACAAAAGCTTAACGGTGCTGTTTCCATCAGTGAAAAATAGAAACATTTCACTTTGAAAGTGTAAATTTAAGTTTTGCTACACAATACATACATGTAAATACTACCAGTAGTTTTTTTATTTGTAAAAAAGAAGTAAAAAAATATGTTTTTGCTTCCTATAAATATTAAAATGTTTAAAATTTGTTTATGTGAATCTTTGAATATATTTTTTGTTCTTTGTAAAATATAAATATGTAATATTTTAACTTAAAACTAGATTTAGTAGGTCAAAACATACTCAAAGTTTTACATAAACAGATTTTAAACATTTCAATTTTTATAAGAATAAAAAATATTTTTAACCAAAATAATAATAATAATTAGCTAAAAAGGAAAAGAGTCACAACCAGCAAACATGTGAATTAACTAATATAAAATTATTTTAACTTAATTAAAATTTTTAAAATTAAACCTTAAATATTATAATTATGATAAATACTAAAAAATTATTTATCATCTATAACAATTTTATCTCACTCAAAATGTATCTCTAGTAAAAAAAAATATATTGGGACCAAAAAGGAGAAAGGTCATATGAAAGGATCTAATGGAAAAATCTAAATAGTAGGTGATGATGAGGTGGCAAGGAGAGAGCTGAGTACGATGGGTGGAAAGAGAGGACGAGCCACGTGGAGTGGATGAGTGAGTAGGCTGGACCCGAATGCATAAACCATTGGCATTGCCACTTACACAACTGTTTCTGCCCACTCTGCCAACCCCAACCTCACACCCCACTGTGCCATGTGTCTGTTGCCCATTTGGCCAACTATATTTTCTTCACTATCATACTCGTTTTCTGCCTTCAACCAAATCTACTCGCATCACATACTCTAATCTACGTATTAATTCATGCTATTTATTTTCTTGCTTTTGAATTTTCTCTCCTCAGCAACATACCAGGTTAATTTAGTAAAAGAAACAATGTTAATAATGCATTGCTTAACACACTTTTTAATTATTATTAGTTCAAATTTATAAAATTACAAATGAAATTTGTTAAGTAAAAAGTGAAAGTTACATAATAAATTTCAATGTATATAAAAAAAACATTTAAAATAGTATGTTTTAGTTTTTCTTTAAAATAACCACTAACTTTAATAGATTCTCGTAAGTCTTGAACTTTTGGAATAATTGAGACTAATCTTTATCATGAGATTTAGTCACACTTAAAATTATATTTTTTTTAAAAAAAAATATACTATGTGAGAATCAAATACATGTACAACTTATTTTACATGTTTATAATGTATTGCCAAGTTATAATAGCCATTTGATTATTAGGATTTTTCTTTTAACAAATAGTTGATTCACATAATGGAACTTTACAAGGGAGCAAAGAAAATAAAGCTCGTTCGTCCTCACAATATTTTTGCATGTTATAGTTGTATGTTTAGTGTTATCTATAAAAATAAATATGAAGTCAGTGTTCAAGAATGTTAATAAAAAAATTAAAAAATGTTATTAAAGAATATATTCAATATATCAAAAGTTTGAATGTATTTTTTTATTTTGAAATTATTTACAAGCTTCTCATAAAAAAAAATTTCTTAAAAAAATTATAAATCCTTTTGGAATATTTTTAAAAAAATCCTCAAATATTAAATAAAAATATCAAACACTTTTATATTTCTAAGATATTAAAAATATTTAGTCTTTACTTAATATTAATTATAAAGTACTAATAAAAAAGATTTTTCAAAAAGATGTATCTTTACGCGTCGAGAATATACATTATTTCATAGTGGGAAAATCATGAAAATGATTAAAAACAAACAAACGCTACGCCCTCATAGTGCTACAGTGTAGATTAGATAGTTCTTTAGTTTGGATTTTGGACTATTAGCTTTTTACACACAATCCGATTATCCTATAGGCTAGTTGCACGTATAGTTTCTCCTTCGATGTACTTCGATTGAAAGGACATATGAATCTGAGAATTAATGTGCTTGATCGATATATACTACTTCGCTGGTACATGGAAGCCGAGAAATGATTGAAGAATGTCACTTTCGGTGTGTTGTAACTAATCTTTAACTAATTATATATATATATATATATATATATATATATATATACACATACACATACATAATTCAACGTCCATGCTAATGATAAAGTAGTAGTAATTAATTAACTTAAAGTAGTATTAACAAATTACAAGCCTAGCCTCTTTAATGAGTTGACAGTGAAGTGTAGTTGATAAATAAAGCACCTAACTACCCTCTAGTTATAGTTTAATTAATGATACAACTCTTAATTACCTATAGCCACATACATATATGCAAGTACAAGTTTGTGGCAGCATATGAGTAGCTTTATTTCGGAAAATCATAGGGAGCATACCCCACCTTCTCCACTTTGAGAAGTGGTTAAAATTTCATGGGAGGGAGAGAGGGATGCATGTGCATGAGGCCTTGAACTTCATAGGAGTCTCTCCTTTTCATGAAAAGATTGTAAGCTACGAG
>PYAF01001473.1:11657-30991 GCA_007407185.1 Glycine tomentella
CATACAAGTGTCTTTGATTAAGAATTTTCCACACCATTCCAATTTCACCTAGTATTGCACGTGTAATAAGCTGAATTTGGTGCACTTCTCTTGGTTTCAAAACACTTCACGTGGAAGGCTTAGCTTTTGTAGGTGTTTTGTTGCATCATTTTCAATATTATGATTAGTTAGCTTTACAAATGGGCCAATTACCAAGTTCCTTGCTTATTAGCCCTACAAGTGTCCTAAATTCTTGATTGTTCTGAATCTTTCTCCATTTTCACGTGGAGTTCAAAGCTTGTAGATCAAATCTTCAATTGCTTTCTTATGTGGAATGCTAGCTTAGTCATAAGATTTTTACCCAAAACCCGTATTATAGAAATACTCATTCTGAATTTGTTAACCGTTGGATCTTCTTCAAATTTTAAAAGCATACTTCTAACCTACATATCTAATTTTTGACCGTTGGGATTTTTGAAATAATACTTAGAACTTCCCTCGTGTTCTTCCTAAAGAACAAGATAAAAATTTACTTAAATTACATTTTTACCATACAAGTGTCTTGAATTATTAAATTTACTAACCTAACTTATTTAAGAATCCTTTTTCCTTCCACAATTAAGAGAAAATTTCATAGATCATATCCATACCCTTTTCATAATTTTCTAATGCCTAGGGTAGTTTAGATTAAGCTCTTTTTAACCTATCTTCCAAAATTCATAGAAATCTCAATTTAGGGTTTTCTGCCACCTATCATGTTGATGGTTTGTTGTCTAAGGGTATTTAATCCTATATCTAGGTTCCCATAAATTTCTGAGGTCATTTGGGTCATTTTTGACCTAAAGGGTATTTTAGTCATTTACTATCCTCGGGACGTAATGGTAATTATTTAATTTGTTCAAGGGCATATATGTAATTTTGTCTAGATATCAAGCAAATCCCAAAGAATCACACCTTACTACTATCAAAAGGATCCTCAAGTATCTCAAGTCTACACCAAGAGTTGGACTTTGGTATCCTAAAGGTGCATCTCTCAACTTAATTGGATAGTCTGATTCTAACTTTGCAGGGTGCAAATTGGATAGAAAGAGTACAAGTGGAACTTTCCACCTATTAGGCAACTCACTAATCTCTTGGCACTGCAAGAAGCAATCTTGTGTTGCTTTATCAACTGCTAAAGCTGGGTATATCTCTGTTGGAAGTTGTTGTGCCCAAAGCCTTTGGCTGAAGCAACAACTACAAGATTTTGGTGTTGAGTTAAAGGAAATACCACTGCTCTGTGACAATACAAGTTCCATCAACATATCCAAGAATCCAATCATGCATTCAAGGACCATACATATTGAAATAAGGCATCATTTCCTCAGAGATCATATCCAAAAGGGTAATTGTAAAATTGAGTTCATAGATACTTTAAATCAATTAGTTGACATCTTTACAAAACCTTTGGCAAGAGATGGATTTTATGCACTTAGAAACATGCTAGGCATACTTGAATCCAACATATGTTAGCATGTCATTTTAATTGTCTTTCTATTTGATGATTCACTAGATAAATGACAATACATCAAAATGCATAAATATGAGTTTCTTGCAACGTAGTCACTATTTATTCTGCACTTGATTACACTATGTTACTCTAAGCTATGTTCTAAATGAAGTAATCGATTACACAAGGTAATTTTGTGAGTTTTTACAGAGAAATAGAAAAATTTTACAAGGTAATCTCACTCAGTCAAGGTATAGGCCGCTCAAGCCAACTTAAACAGAGGAGAAGATGAAATTTTACATAAGATATCTCACTTAAGCCAAGAGCGCACCAAATAGTGCATCCAGAAACTGAATTAATTCAAAATAAAGATAATTATGGAGATATAGCTTGAAGATAAATGAAGAAAATCACTTGGAAGATAATTGCAACAATGAAAAAAAAAATATATCAGCTGAAGAGATAATTTCCTTGTATAGATTATATTATTTTGTAAATTAAGGAGATTATTTGCCTCTATTAAACATGACTATGATTTTATAAATACAGAGGCATAGGCAACAACAATAAAAACATCTCTACACACCACCCTTCACTGGAAAACTCTCTTTTCTTTTCTCTTCTTGTATTTCATGAGCGGCTAGTTTCTTTCCTAGCCAGGAGAGGAAAGGATTGAACCTTATTTGATGTAATTTTTTCACATTAATATATTGTTTGAGTTCATTATTAGCCTTTTATAGCTAATTCTTTGTGAGCTTGTGCACCTCAGAGATGATTCTAGGAATTGGCGTGCACTTTGGCGAGTCTCGTTGAAACCCAAACTGAAACAGATACTTAATTGGGGTTATCTCTAGGAATAGAATAATCTTGGTTAAGCCTCACTAATTTCAAACAATAATGTCGATTGCTTGTGTTGGTTTTCCAAGGGATTGGAAATCAAGGCAAGTGACTTAGGGTCTATCAAAATAATTTATAATAATGATGAAAACGCAATACTCTATAATGAATATATAGTGAAGATAATTTAAAATTAGGGTTTAGAGAATAATAAAGATAAGATGAAATTAAGAGTTTAGATAAGAATTAAAGAACACTAATGGTAGGATGAAAATAAGACTAATAAACATGAGTATAAGATAATCGTTTATTATCTTTTCTTTTTTATTTCTCATCAACCATCTTAATTCTTAAGTGATATTTTATTGAAAAATATATATACCTTTTCCAGAAGTATATCTCTTAAATTATGAATCATAGTTCTAGAGATACATTTCCGAAATAAGTATATGTAATTTCGGAAATACATTTCGAGAAAACAAAAGGGGTGTACTTCTTTAAAAAAATGGTACAATGGGTAATTAAGGTGTGGAAAGGGGGTATAGGGTTGTACTTAGAAAAATAGGGTGTAAATAGCAAGAGCCTTTTATTCCCATCTCCACCAAACTCCTTATTCCCATGGGCTTTAAGGGATGGTCTTTATACACCCAGCAATAAGTCTAATACACCATTCTAAAAATTAAAATGGCAAAAATACCCTCAATTATTATAAAGATTTGGAAGCAAGGCCATGGTGCATAAGATGCTAGCTTTTGTTGGTGTTTGAAGATGGATTTTTGGTGGTGTTCACTGCATTGGTGCTTTTGTTATTTGAGTGGGTAGTTTTGGTTGGTCGTGGAGGCTGTTATCATTGTTGGGTTTGTCGGAGCGCGATCTGGTGGTGGTGCTGTGGTGGTTGGGGGCTGAGGTAAGTTTTCTATCATTTATGGATTAGGTAATTCGTATAGATTATACAGATTATGCAATCCGTATATTTCATATAATCTGTATGAAACATACGGATTGCATAATCCGTACGCCATAATTAATATTTAAAAATTATTAAATAATTATTAAAAAATGATTTAAATTATTAAGAAAATAAGTACGTGAAAATAGATATTAGTTGTAATTTATGGGAATGCATTACTTGGATAGTTTGTTTTCCTATACATTTTTTGTTGGTTTGCATAAAAAAAAACTTAATTAAAATTGATGAAATAGTTATTAAAAAAAGTTTTTGTTTAGTAAAAAACTAAGTAGGTTAAAATTGAAATTAGTAGTATATTGAAATGTATTTTTAGGGTATTTTAAATTTTGTATTGAACATTTTATTTGATATTTTTTTAATTTGTAATATGTCGGATTTGTTTATAAGATGATTGTAATGTGGTTAAATATTATTATAATGTGTTTTATTTGTCACTTATTTAAATTTATTATCATTTGTTAAGATGGACAGCGATGAGTGGATGTATGACAGTATTATGTCTGAAGAAATAAATATGAATAAAGATATCGGAGATGAACCTTGCGCGTTTGAAAATAATAAATCGATGAGTGGATGTATGACAGTATTATGTCTGAAGAAATAAATATGAATAAAGATATCGGAGATGAACCTTGCGCGTTTGAAAATAATAAATGTTTAGTAGATTGTTCTGCAGCCTTTTTTACTTCTGAGGTATTTCTATTATTTTGAATTTGGTTAAAGTTGTTAAATGCATAATTTATGGAAGTTAAACATTTATTATCGATTTTTGTAGGTGTTTCCTTCTCGTGAGGATGTATTTAAATGGGCTCGAACTGTTGCATATGAGAATGATCTTGTAGCTGTCATAATGAGGTCAAACATGTCAAATGGAAAGAAGGGAAGGATATCATTTGTTTTAATCGGTTGTGAAAGGAGTGGAAAGTACAGAGCATTCAATAAAGCTATGATACTTACTGTGACTAGCACTAGAAAATGTAATTGTCCTTTTAAGCTGTGAGGCAAACCAGTTCCGGAAGGTGAAGGGTGGATGGTGAAATTATTATGTGGCACTCATAATCATGCTTTGGCAAAGTCATTATGTGGCACCCGTATGCTGGTTGACTAACAGAGGATGAGAAGATTATTGTTGTTGATATGACTAGGTCGATGGTGAAACCAAAAAATATACTCCTGATTTTGAAGGAACACAATCCCGATAATTGTACATCTTTGAGGCAAATAATCAATGCAAGATATACATATTGTACGCGTATCAGATAAGGTAAATCTGAATTGCAACAATTAATGAAACTTCTTGAACGCGACATGTATATTCATTGGCATAGAGTAAAGGATGAAAATGTCATACGTGACCTATTTTGGACACATCCGGATGCAGTGAAGTTGAGCAATGCATATCATGTTGTTTTTCTGATAAGCAGGACATACAAAAAGGTACAGACTCTGTTACTTGACATTGTTGGTGTGACTCCTACTGGGATGACACTCTCAGCTGCATTTGCTTATTTAGAAGCTGAACATATAAACAATGTTGTTTGGGCCCTAGAATGATTTAGAGGAATTTTTTTGAAAAGTCAATTTTTCCCAGATGTCATTGTCACTGATAGAGATGCATCATTGATGAATGCGGTGAAAACTATATTCCCTAAGACAACCAATTTATTGTGTCGGTTCCACATTGATAAGAATGTGAAGGCAAAATGTAAAACATATGTCCGACAGAGTAACGCATGGGACTATGTCATGGAAGCCTGGGGGAGTGTTGTGGATTGTGCTAATGAGAATCAGTATGTTGATTGTGTTACGAAGTTTGAAGTTGCGTGTTTGCCATGGCCACTGTTTGTCGATTACGTGAACGACACATGGTTGAATCCACACAAAGAAAAAATTGTAACAACATGGACAAAACAAGTAATGCATTTGGGTAACACGACAACTAACATGTTAGAAAATCTTTATAAAGTTTTTTAAATTGTCAATTGAATAACCTAGATTTGGGGGATTGTTGCTTACCTGAATCATAAACTACAGAGTAGAGTCTGCCCATTGGACCTTAAAGAGGCTATTCCAAAATAGCCTTGGAGATCTTTGTAGTGTATGGGATGCAATGAACAACATGTTGACCTTGCAACATAGTGAGATAAAGGCATCTTTGGAGAGAAGCACGCCTGTGGTCAGTCATGTGTTTAAAGTGATGTTGTACAAAAGACTTATTGGGATGGTCTCAAGGTGCATTAAACCAAATTGTTGTGGAGTATGAGCGAGTCCATTAAAACAAAAGTAGTTGTGGATGTGTAATGAGAAGTACGCATGGGCTGCCTTGTGAATGTGAGCTAGCTAAGTATGTTGTTGGGAGCATACCGCTTGAGACAGTTGATGTTTTTTGACAGAGGTTAAGTTTTGAAGATCAAGGTGTTGGTGAGTGCGAGGTCCATATAACTGATGAGATGGAAGCCATATATTTGCGTTTTGAAAAGCTTGACTTGTGTGGCAAAGTGACTTTAAAGACAAAACTGAAAGAACTTGCATTTCCTGACAAAAATTCAATGTGTCCGCCTCCTGAAAAGATTAAAAATAAAGGTGCTCAAAAGAAACAAGTCTCGCAACATGCAAGATCAACCGAGTGGAATCCATCTTACTGGGAGTATGTCGACGAATTACATTCTCAGCAAAATAGTTGTTCCACACCAAAACAGCCAGCTTCATCGTCGGCCCATCACACTGAAACAAAGAGGAACATGCCTATGCTAGATCAATTCCATACATCTATGCATGATTTCATTCTAAACATTATTGATGTTAAAGCTAATGGTAATTGTGGCTTTCGTGTAATTGTTGCCTTGCTAGGATATGGTGAAGATTCTTGGTCTTTAGTACGCAATCATTTGCTGAAAGAACTTTCACAATGGTCAGGCGAACACATAGCTTGGTTTGATGGGTTTGATAGATTTGAGCACGTAAAACGGTTGCTACTTGTTGATGGATTGTCAAAGGTAAACTATTTGTTATGTCGGTAGTTTTAAGGCTTTTTTAATTTACTTATACTTGCAAGTGTTCTTTGTTACGTACAGGTAACCATTGATAAGTGGATGGATATTACCGATTTGGGATACATAATTGCATCAAGGTATAACATCGTTCTTGTTTCTCTGTCTCTGCAACAAAGCATGACTTTTTTTCCTTTGAGAAGCCAATCGTCTAGAGATACCAATGTGCATCGCATTTTATGTATAGGTCATGTCTACGATAACCATTTTGTGCAGGTACATGATTCAACAATTTTACTGTTTAGCCTATATTGGAAATAAATGTATAGTTTAGTGAATTTTAGTAATTATTTCAGGCTGTATTGAGAGATGGGTGTCCTATGCCACCAATTTGCTTTGTTATGGCGATGACACTACTACAGTGTTGCAAAAGAATGGATGGTTCCATATATGGGTCGAATGCAATCATATACTAATTTAAAGAAATTGCGTACAACCCATGTCGACTTACATGATGACTTGGCATGATTTTTTAATCGGCATGAAAGGATTATTAGTTGCCATTATGTAATCCCATTTGTTATGTTGTGGCTTCCATTTTAGAACATTTTGTTGGGTTAAGTTTATTCAAAAATATGACGGCAGTGAAACCATATGTAACATTTGTTTTTTGTACACAATCATATAGGAAAAACATAACACATGTCGCCTTTAATTAATCCACTAAAGTAGTGTCCATCAAAATGTGTTGAGAAAACTTAATGTCAAGACATAAAAGTTATAAAGTCAAAATATGCTAAGAAAAATCACATGTCGCCTTTTCCACCATCATGTCTCTCCTGCCTCTGTCTCGTCCGTCTGTGCCACACATATGCACATGCTTCGTCTGTGACGAAACGTGCTATATGCAGTAGGCATTCTACTGTGACGTAGGCATCGATTCCAGCAGTGATCATACGCATGTCCAGCATTTCTTGTAATCCTTCTGCTAGCATTTGGCATTTTCCCTGAGACAATAACAAAACCATTAATTAGTAATACGTTTGGTTTATAACTCTAAATAAATGTAGTTGAAAACAAACTTTAAAGACAATTTCATACCACAGCATGTCGAGACTCCTGAGATGAAGGTGGAACTGGTGCTGGGTCATCAATATGTGCACGTGGAGGATCTGCAACAAATTCACACTGAGTCGGAGGGTGTCTAACAGGATCACCTCTCTGTGAGGGTGTCATAAAAGGATGAGACACGATAAAACCAATCAAGATACCCATGGCACGCCTGACTGGGATAGGTAACCTCCTTTGTGGTTGAGGCTAGGTGATCGCCAAACTGCATCCATCTTTCATCGACTTCCTCAGTCAATCGCACTCCAGTGATATGGATTTGTGGAATTAACTGAACAACTCCAAACTGTCTCGCCACCCTCTCTGGTAAAAGTCTTACCACTACTGATCCACATCGAATATACCCAAAGAATAATGATATTATGTCGAACTCTCTATGCGCACGATGATCCACATATGGAGTCCAACACACATCGTCTATGACCAACCTATCCAGCCTCCTACAATAGGTGCTGAGCGGTAATGCCTTCTTAACCTTCCAGCGACATGCTCGTGGTTGCCTCTCCTGGTAGTTATGAGCTACAGAGACATTTCCAATTTTTGGGAAATGCTCATAAATCCAACACTACAAATTAATATACAACAGCAACATGTGAGTATCAAAGTTATAACAAATATAAGTGGATGAATATTGATGTCAACAGCGAAAGGAATTACCTGCATCAGCGTCACATAACCGACAAGATGCTTGCCGTGATGCTGACATGCGTAGTTAAGATTAGAATACATATGAACCAGAGCAGCCGCACCCCAAGCATATCCCCCTGAATGGTCCAGATCGCGAAATGCCTCCAAGAATACCACATCGATATGTGTGGCACTCTTGTTGGCAAAGAGAGTGCACCCAACCAAATGAAGCAAGTACGCTCTGGCCGCTGGAATCCACTTCATTGACTCAACCTTCGCAGCATATAAGTCTCGTAGCCAAGACAAACGCACATATTCCCCATGGCATTGCTCAATCTTCGCTCTAGCTTCTTCTGCAGATACTTCAAGCAATTCAACAAGCATATGTATGGCTTGGCCAACATCAATCATGTCAAACGATAAGAAATCTCCTACGATGGGTACATGCAATAGGGACGCGACATCATCCAAAGTGATACTCAACTCCCCGATAGGTAAATGAAAGCTGCTTGTCTTAGAGTGTCATCTCTCCACAAAAGCCGAAAGCAATCCCCTGTCTCTGATTTCGACGAAGCAGCAAATCAAAGGGGCCAAGCCCGTACTAGCAACCAATCCTTCAATCTCTGGTGTAGGCCGCCCAAATTTGTGAACTTTTCTACCGTGGGAGGCCAATTTTAACTCAGCGCGTTCCAGCAAAACATATTATATCAATCACAGACAATGCCACTAAAAATTAAATTCACTTTATTGTAAATAACAAATATAACTACTTGTCCTTCCCACACTCGAAGAGCCACATGTTCAGCATACGCCTTGAACACTGAACAGTCCTCCGGACCACCTGGAAAGGATTGAACTTGATCACCTCCATCATCCATGGTAGAAATATCATCCTCCACACAGTGGTCGTCAACAACAGGCCCCTCATCAATAGCAACCCCTGCATGTCGATCCGCAGACACTGGATCCTCATCTACAACTGCCCCTACCCGTTGTCTTCTAGCTGATGTCGTAGGCCTTCGATGTTCAGGTGCTGGATCTTCATTCCCACTATCTCTACCAATACCTCTATCTCCAACTCGCCCTAAACAACGATGCAAACCTCTTGTTTTAATCATAACCTGTGGTACCATTTGCTAACTTGTTAGTCTAACGACATACATATTAAAGCAACCAATCCAAATATCCAAATAATCAATATGTTAACTTTCTCATCAACTTAGCTATTGCATATTACTTACTTAAACTACTTTAGGTTTTCAGCCTTCAATGATGTTTTAGGATATTATTAACAAACTATGCATGTAAGCAAAATCTTACCCATACACATGCAAGACCGAAGCACATTAATTAGTGTGTTGAAACTCACTTGTTGATTGAAAGGGGAAAACTATATCATATTATCAACATTGAAATTGATGAATAGGACGTGGGTTTGATTGCTATGTTGTTGGTCACCATCGGTTTGCCAATTTCTATCCTACCAAAACCTGTAGGGACTACTCACCTAAATGCCTAAACTAGCATTAAGTTCATGTTAAATTTAAGATTGTAAATTGAGTTTACAAAAATAATCTTGTATTGTAGCCTTTACAAAACTCAAAAAAAAGTGTAGTTAGGTCCAACCAATAAATAATAGTATAGCGCTCCTATACAACAATAATATTATAAAGCTCCTATGTTTTCTAACGGCTAAAATATAAAACATAACTCATAAACAACTAACTATTTAACATTCTAAAATGTATATAATTAAAAATTAAATCTAATTGCATTGACAATTTTAAAAAAACTTAAATACAGATTAGGAAATCCGTATGGTGTTCACGGATTAACCAATCTGTAAGCATCATATGGATTACTCAATCCGTAAGAAGTATATGGATTCTCCAATCCATTTATTTCTTACGGATTGGTTAATCAGTGAACACCATACGAACTGAGTAATCCGTATGGTGCTTACGGATTGGTTAATCCGTGAAAACCATATGGATTGCCTAATCCGTATGGTGCTTACGGATTAACCAATCCGTAAACATCATACGGATTACTCAATTCGTACCATCTACAATCCGTAAACACCTGAATACGAAGAAGCACTCATGGCGGACGGCGGAAGCGAACACCAAACAACCACCACGATGCCTCAATGACCAATGACCACCACCAAATGCGCCGCAACTGAACCAAAATGCCAACAACTGAGGAAACCACCAAACGGGAGAAAATCGCAACACATTAGCATGACCAGGTGAGTGAAGCAAATATCAATAGTGCTTTAATTATATAAGGAAGGGCATTTTCGGAATTACACTGTTCATGTATGGGTGTATTAGACTTTTGCTAGGTGTATAAAGATGATCCCGGGCTTTAAATGTAACATTTGGCCCATCAAAGAGCACCTCCCCTGATTAAAAACTTCAAACCTAGACCTCATCTTTGTCACGTGTTGAGCTGCTTTGCCTAATCCTGAGGCATCAGATACATGATTGGCTTGATATATTTTGTTTCCTCTTTTAATTGCCCCGTTTTTGGAAATTCTTCTACACTAAAAGCCAGGGACCATAATTATTTGTTTCCTTATTTATGGGCAATCTATTTTCCGCAATAATTGGTGTATCCCTTATAGGAGTTACATTATCTGATTTCGAATTAGGCTCCCCTACTTTCGCCGTCGGTGGTTTCACTACCGTTTCTAAGATCGGACTCAGATTACCAATGGTGTTCTCCTCCACAATTCGAGTATTCTCAGACTTCTTTTTCTTAGGGCACACGTTGTCTTTGTGACCATACCCACCACACCTAATGTAGATAGAGTGGAGACCTTCATATTGGAGATGTAACAAGTATCCTCTAGCAATAACTTTAGCTTGCAACAATCCATCTATATCAATCTCAACACAAATTCTAGCAAATCGTCCTCTCGTTCGAATAGTCATAACTTTATTAACTTTTAACATAACTCCCAACGTAGAACCAAGTCTGGTAAAAAATTCATCATTAAATAATTCTATGGAAGCTCTAGAACCCTAATCCATATTGTCGGTCTTCGTGCAACATTTGTATTAGCAACAAAGAACGTCCTCCATCTTTTTCCATAATAAAATGATCTACAACCATCCAAGGCCTATCGAAAATGGCATGATTATAATCTTCATTTGATGAAAAAAGAACTTGATACTAGTCCCTTGATATATCAATAATTTTAATTGCACCCTTCTTCGTCCATTCACGGTTCAATTTTACCTCTAACAACTTAAAGCCCACTCTCTTCCCTAAACACTGTAACCATGAGGGTGCCCTTCCACAGTGTACACCAATTCTCAAATTCATTATCTGAAATTGGAATTTCTTAGAATTTCTTTATGTCCTCCTTTGAGATAGGAGAAGGAATTTCCTTTTCTGATACCCCAAAACATCTCTCATCAAAAGCGAAAAAAGCCATAGGACCCTCCCTAGATAGCAACTTTTTTGTAAGGAGCATTCATTTCCCCTGTCTGCCACATTATCAACATTCATATCATGGTTTGCCTCCTCCTGGCCTTTCATTTGACCTTTCTTGTATTCCATATGATAAGAGAACATTTAGGATCGTCTTGAAAACATATATAAAAAATGACAGAAATTAGACTTAATTATTATCTAATCAACCAATATTAATAGTCCACCAAAATTGATCAACTCAGACCATCGATGTTTCATGTTTTGTAAATTGAGCTTCCCAAAGTAAGTCTTCAAGTTGGACTTAGCATGTTTATCAATTTGTAGGAAAGTGACCTAATTAGGTGCAACCATTAATCACATTGGTCTTCTTTGATCTTTAGAATTGGGTCTTGCAATGCTTGTTTCATGCTCTTAGTCTTGAACCTTGTCATATGACCTCCAATTCCATGTAAAGGATCATTCGACGGGCTGGTTGCACCTCCATCACCATAAAAGAAGGTATTCCTCCGCCTTTGAGGTACCGTCAAAAACTTTAACAGAAGTTTCTTCCTCCATTTGAAAACAATTTTATGGTATTTGATGCATGATTATAAGAAATTCTGATTATTAGTAATAAATTTTATGATAATATTAAAATTATTTGTAATTTTTTTACATTATCAATCAATTAGAAACATATACGATAATTTATGATAACAAGATAGTGTACAATACACACTATCAATATATTTAAATTAAATTAATTTATTTTAACTTATTTCATTAATTTTCACATTTTAATAAGAATTTATTAACTAAATATATGTTTAATTAGTTTATGGCTTAAACCTATAATTGAAAGAAAAATGTTGATAATTAAGAATTGATTGTGCGAATTAATTCAAAGAAACTGTACAGTGTATACCCAAACCTTGCTTATTTTTGTTAAATTTTTTATTGCCTCCATTTTTATTTATAAGACCCAACTTTCTAAACCTAATTTTTTTTACATAAGACCTGATCCATATTATATTATGCATTAATTATTTTTAAATTTAAAATATCCCTAATTAAATAAGAGGGATATATTAACATGCATTTAGAAGAGAAAAGAAACATTAATAATAATGATATTTTTGGAAAAAAAATATAAATTTAGGATACATTTATTGTTATTAACTAAACTAATTACTTTTTTAATTTTAGTGAAGTAGATAATTAGTTATATAAATAGGAATATAGTATTTTTTTTCACTTTTAGTTTAATATTTATCCAAATTAATGCAAACAACTGGTTTTGGTTTTGTCATGGATATTGGCGAAAAGAGAGATTATGAAGTGAGCGAGTAAATAAATAGAAGAGAGAAATAGATACTGGCTAGCGTGCCGTAGTTGGAAAAGTTTGGTGCAATGCCACGTTAATAGGAGCCGTCCATATATAACATTTAAAATCCAATAATTGTTACTTTTTTCTTTTATGCGGAGATAAAAGTGATTAAGTGATTTTTTAAATAACCTGTAAAATTACATGTGGAAAATGGAAAAAGCTACCCTCATTAAAATAACACCCATGTCGAGGAGGAGAAAGTGGTCAAAATACCACGTCTTGTCAAATTATTTGGCAAAATGCCACAAGAAAGAAACAATTTGGTAAAGTGCCACATGTTGTAATTCGCAGCACTCCTAGGCGAATTAGGTGCAGCAGCTGACGTCCCTTTTTTGCCACGTGGCAATCGACAATTGGTTGCCTATTTTGCTAGATTGGTCAGCGAATTAGGTGCTGACTTGGCAATGTCGGATTGGGCAGAACAGACACGTGGCAATCTGTGGTTGGATAGGTAATTTGCCATGGTGGCCAGAGAATTAGGTAATATTTGAACTTAATTTGGTAAATGGTACAACGATTTAGGTAAATAAATTTGGTAAATGGTATTGCGAATTAGGTAAGTAAATTTGGACACTCCCCAGCGAATATAGTGCTATATATACCCCCCCTCCTCAAATCATCAGACACACATTCTTCTGCTTGTTCTTGGTTCTTTAAAAATTTTCATTCCAAAACACAATTTGTTTTTAGTTTTTTTAATTTACGCAAAATGAGTGCTAATAGAAATGGTTTAATAACCATTGTCTATTATAATGGGAGTAGATACGTTGGGCCTAACGGTCAAGTTTTTGAAGGAGAAAGTAAAATGTTTCGTATGCCGCCAGGATGTAGCCACCACGATCTGATGAAAATGATTTACAAGAAGTTGAGATTACAACGCGAACAATCGGTCTCTCGATTGACAACTAGATGTGCGTCGAGCAACCCAATGCAGTGGGTTGCTGTGGATATTGTAGATGATGATGATATAGCGTTAGTTACAGACGCTTGCGTATCGGATGGAGCAAACCCAAGATTTATCGAGTTGTATGCAGAATTAAACTGTGGGGGACAATCTAGCAGTCACTGTACGGTCCAGCCCGATAGGTCCATTAACATAAACAGAGAGCTATCGGTGAATCCGGAAGATAGAGATGTATCCCAATCACCACCAATACCAACCCAACCAACACAACAAATGGATTGTGAAGATATGTATATATCGCCCCCACTAGCACCAGCAACTGAAGCAATAGGGGAATGAAATGGTGCCGGCCCACGACCCAGTTTGGCCTATGGACAGTTCCGAGGATGAGGTGGACGAAGGTGTTGTTCCAGATGGTGACTCGTCAGATACGAACGTAGACAGTGATTTCGAGCGTGGTTTTCCAATTCCTTCTCCGGGCCATGTCGGAATGCAAGACCCAATGCGGGGTCAAGGTATGGATGCACAATATTTTGTTGTGCAATAGTTATTAAATTATTGTAGGTTTAATATAAATTATTGTAGGTTTAATAGAAATTAGTGTAGGTTTAATAATAAGGTGATGAATAAAAGTTGTAAAAACTTTTATACAATTATTGAATGATTTAGGAAAAAGTGTAAGAAATATAAATGTGAGAAGTAAGATGATTAATTTTTTTAATTAATCGTGCAAAAGTTTTCCATTCACAATGTGTCATATGTTTAATGAATTAGGAGATGACACCGTTCCATTTTGGTCTGACGTAAGGCATTACACACATGTTAATTAGGCATTCCCAGACCGGGAGTCTGGTGATATGGAAGGAGGTCAAATACCTAACTGGCAGATTGGTCAACAATTATATAAGAATCAGGTGTTTGAGACCAAGCGGGATGTGCAATTGGCTATAAAACAATATTGTATGGCTAATCATCGCACTGTCGTAGTAGAAAAAAGTGATACGAAAAGACTTATAATGGTTTGCGAAAATCATTATGACGGTTGTCCATGGAGGATGAGGGCATATCAAAAAAAGGGTGGAACTGAATGGGTTGTAGGCATATGGAATAACGAACACACATGCGTTGGTCAGAATCTTTCTCAAGATCACAAGCAACTTGATTCAAATTTGATATGTTCGATGATCTTAGGTACGTAAAATACATTAAATTGAAATTTGGTCATTGTTTACAATTCGTTAATGTATTATTGTATGACGAAATGCAGAAATGATTAGAGAGGATCCCAGTGTTAAAATTGGGTTAATTCAAGAAAGGATAGCATCAGTGGTCGGATTTCATATATCATACATGAAGGCATGGAAGGCAAAACAAAAGGCCATTGTGAAGGTTTTCGGAGATTGGGATGAGTCGTATGCATTTTTGCCAAGCTGGTTGGGATACATGTTAAATTTTGCTCCTGGGTCTGCATACAAGCTGGATTTGCACAACCATTTCATTGATGGACTACTTGACGGAAGTGCTAAGGTGTTCAACAGGGTGTTCTGGACTTTCAAACAGTGTTGCGATGCTTTCAATTATTGAAAACCAGTAATAAGCATCAACGGAACCCATTTATATGGGAAATAACAGGGAACACTGCTTATTGCAACATCAGTTGACGAAAAAAATTATGTCCTTCCAATTGCATTTGCGATTGTTTCCAGAGAGAATATCGACAATTGGTCCTAGTTTTTGGCACTGATTCGCATACACGTTACGCAGAAAGAGGGAATTTGCCTTATTTCAGACCGGCATGCAAGCATAATTGCCGCTGTAAACAATGTTGATTTGGGATGGCATCCACCACGGGCGTACCATGTTTATTGCATTCGTCACCTGGTGATGGACGATAAATACAACAAGTGCACCGATCGTTTTCAAGTAATAAAGTTAGGTAAGTGAGTATCGTTCTCCACAGGGATTGGGGTAATTCCACAGTAATATTAACGAATGTGATTGAACTTAAAATAGAAAATTACGCAAGAAATGTTTGATTGATTGGTTATTTGAGTGCAAAAACAGAAAGTAAATAAATGCAGTAAATAAAATTGAGAAATTACCAATGGAAAGATAATTGTGGTCAGGCACAATCCCTTTCTGAGTCCTCCTCTTTCACTTGACTGTTTTGTCAACTTAATGTGCACACATAATAAATCTCTCCTATATTCATAAATCCTAGATAACTAGCGATTCAACCCTTTAATTCGATTGAGAACCCTAAACCTTTAGCGATTCTGTCAAACTAAGCAATTAAAGACTATATCATGTGGGTTCTTGTTATGATTGTTCAGAAAATAAGCCTTTCCTATATTAGTTAATCCCTAATTCCTTAGTGAATTAACCCTTTAACCTGAATTGAAAACCTAATTCCTTAGTGAAATCTATCAGTTTAAGCATTTAAAGGTCATATTATGAAATCTACACTCACGCATCCCTATTCCTAGGTGATGAACGAATGTTATTCTTAACAAGTCAAACATTAGAACCCCAACGTTCCCATTGCGAATCCTAACTCTAAATACTTAATCGAAGCGATCAAATTCAATTAAGAATAGAAATTAAGAACATAAAAGAATAAAACAATCAAAACATATTATTCAATACCAGTCAAATTACAGAGGAATTTTCAGCAGTTCATGGCCTTCCCACAATATAAGGTTTAGCCAGCCATAGGCGTCAAGAATATCAAAGCAGTAGTATGATTCATTGTTGTGCAGACACTCAGCTTGATTCTTGATTTCTAGGGTTTTTGGATGATGAAGAATGGATGGACAATGCATACTCTGGCTATTCTGGATACCCCAATCTGTTTCAGAGGCTTAATATTTATAGAATCAATTAATTAAGGTAACAAAGCCCAAGACCTGTGCCAAATTCGAATTATATCTTTTAAATCAGGAAATCAGATCAATAAGGCGCGACCCGCGCGCGATTCTGCGCTACCCACACGGCTTGTTCGAATGTCTAGCGCTATTAGCGTGACCCTCCACGCTAGCCGCGTGGAGTGTTCGAGTCAATTAATTTGTTCTGGTCTTCTGTGGCGTTGTTAGCGCGGCTACAGCGCTAAAGGCGCGGATCTCTCGAATAGATGGCGCTAATCGCGTGGATATGGCGCTACTGACGCGAGTTGTTCGAGTTGAATGCTCTGGCTTGTTGTCCTTGACGCTAGTGGCGTGGGTTTGGCGCTGATGGCGCGGTGCTTACGGCCTATTTACGCTATTCGCGTGGACTTCCACGCTGGTCGCGTGGATCATTCGAGACTGATGCCTTCAATTCTGCACTTGGCGCGATTCGCGCGGATACCAGCGCGATCCGCGCGGGACTTAAAACTTTGTTTTCTTCTTTCTTTTTTTCCTTGAACTCCTCTTTTGGCCTGAAAATGCTCAATTGGTATTAAATTTGAATTAAAAACAATAAAGTGATAAACTTAACTAATTCTAAACTATTTTCCTAATTATTTAACTAAAATATAACCTAAAACTAACCTAAAACTAGGATGTGTTTACAACACATCAAACAATTCCCAGATTTGAAAGTTGCTGTCCCCAGCAACAGAGAGAATTCAAGACTAAGCAAAAGAATCAACAATCAAACACAAACCACATTCTACAATCCTAGAATAATCATGCTATGTATGATCAATTCAAGTCAAAGCTATCCATGGCACTTTCAATACTGTCAAACAATGAGAGTTACTTGGGTATTCCTCACAAAGTTGTGTTTAGTCACTCATTCACTCAAGTGTTTAAGGCTATAGTTACCCTCTTACTTAACAAAGTCACAGCACTACCATAAGCTTGAAAATATTCTCAACAGTTGCAAATATGACTTGATCAAAAGGTCTTTCCGGCTTGTAATGTGGCTGGGCTAAGGGTAGGATACATTTGGGAATAGTAGCTCAATCAAAAAGGCTAGATCCAGTTCCTTAAGTCTAAACCTTGCTTCTTCCATGCTTGATGTCATTTCCTTTTCAAACCTGGTATTTTTATTCAAATCATTTGTAATGTAAAACTGAATAATAAACTTCTTCTTTTTTTCTCTCTCTTCAAAACATATTAATATAAACAAAATTACTGCAGCTTCACAATTCTCAGCTAATGGACTTATTGTCATCCAACTTGGACCATGCTTGTTCATTCTTTTTCTTCATACCAATTGGATTCACTTATGCTTCTTGATACTTTGATGGATCATTCCTTGTTCTTCCACTGTTCTAGACTTACTTCAACCTTTTCTAGCCTCAGGGATTTGGTCAATTGGATATGGCTTTTGATTTGGGACATTTTGAAATGAAAGGCTTAAGCTCAAATAAGGTGCAATTGGAAAAATACTTGAAGGTTAGTCATTTTGGCCCTAGTTTCAGAAGAAAAATGTGCCTTAATCATATCAAGTCATACCTGCATCCAGAGAAACAGTTCAAGTTCTAGAGTACAATGAAATCGGAGTCTCTCGGAAAGAAAAACATTACCGCTGTTTGGCTCAATTCCTTACAGGTGTTCCAACTCAAGTTAATCTCTGCTGACTTCATTTCAAGCATCATTTCAACTTCTACATTCATTTCACATACCAACAATCATATTCCATTCATGCATCATGCAATTCATGCTATGTTTCATTTCATCAAGTTTCGTCCAGAAATCTGTCCATTACTGTGTTCATTCGCTTTTAATTCTGAAAATTTTTGTGTGCTGCTTATTTTTAGAAAAATTTGAAAAGGTTCTATTAGACATCATTTGTTTCTTGATTGTGATTTGCGAAATAATGTGTAACCATTCCCAGATTTATATGTTGCTGTCCCCAGCAACCACAAATAAGGTCACAGCGCTTTGGAAAATTTTTAAGCATTATTCGAAAAATCGCATTCAATTCCACATTGATCTAAACAGTAATGCAGAATCATAACTAATATATATATATATATATATATATAAATGCAGAACTGAAAAAGTGTGTAATGTAATGTAATGTAATGTAAATGCAGAATCATAAAACTAACATAAAAACCAGAAATATAAACATAAACCAAACTGAAACAGAAAAACAAACATGTTTGATCACTCCTCTCTACTCTCTACAATCACTGCATCCTCTGTAGTGTGTGGGGTGAGCTCCTGAATGGGTATCTCTGTGTCTGCAGCATCTGAAATCTGATGTGGCCCAACTGGAGGAGTAAGAGAATCTGTGACTATAGGTGCTGGAGTCTCAGCTGTAGTAGTCTCTGCTGGTGCTGTGGGAGCTGATGGTATCTGATAATCTGATGGAGAGATGCCCAGGTGTCTACAGATAGCGCCTAGCATGCTCGTCTACTGTGCAAAATAAGTGGGGGAATCTGTAAAAAGTGGCTCATGGCCAGGAGTAGGTGTTGAGTTGAGGGGGAGCTGAATGAAGATCAAGTGAAGATTCAATCAAGGTGCAAGTCTTGGAGTTTTGGCTTTCAACATGGCTCAAGCATTGAAGACGATTGTTTGTGATTTAATGTAAAAGGATTGAAAGCATCATGATGATCCAAGCCATTATAGCATTCATGTATCATTTAAGTATTGCATCATAGAGGAGTT
>PYAF01001473.1:48183-63617 GCA_007407185.1 Glycine tomentella
AACTTTGATTTGGATTAGAAATCATCTCATCAATTTTGGAATGAGATAATTCACCCTTTTCAAAATAGTTAGCAACCACGATCATCGATGAAATATATAAATTATGCTTATCATTTGGCCAACAAAAGAAGATTCGATAATTCAAAACACACAATTTAAGGTAAGTAAATGATAATTAAGACTTGTCTACATAGTCTTTGACCCCATTTCCCCCACTGTTTTGAATAAATGATCTTTAGGCAAACCTTTTGTGAGAGCATCAGCCATGTTATCCTTCGATCTCACATCAACCAAAGTGATAACTCTTTGTTCTTTCAGATGATTCAACAATGCATGTCTCAGTCTCACATGTCTTCTCTTTGAATTAAAGAGAGCATTTTTTACGACGTGGACTGCTGCTTGATTATCACAAAATAAACTTAAAGAATTAATCTTTAGTTTAGTCAAAGGAATATCCATAATTAGATTCTTTATCCACTCTGCCTCTTCACCAGCTGAGGCTAAAGCAAAAAGTTATGATTCCATTGATGACAACGCAATGCATGTCTGTCTTTTGGATTTCCAAGTAACAGCAGCTCCACCCAGAGTGAATACATATGCACTGGTGGATTTACTATTTCCAATTTCTGAACACCATGAGGCATCAGAATATCCATCCATAGTTGGAGGATAACCAGAATAACATGGAGCATAATCTTTAGTACCTTTAAGGTATTTCATCAGCCTACTGAGGGCATCCCAATGCTCTTTACTAGGATTACTAGTGAAACGACTCAACATGCCAACTGCAAAGGCTATGTCAGGTCTAGTGCAACTCATAGCATACATGAGACTACCTATCAGTTTTGAGTACTTCAACTGATCCACACTGGTCCCTTCATTAGGACTCAGTCTTTTGTTATAATCATATGGTGTCTCACTCGGTTTACATTCACTGTATCCCCAGGTAGAAAGTAGCTGCTCAATATAATGAGTTTGGCTAAGGGAGATAATTTGCCTTTCAAAGCTTACTTTCATACCGAGAATGATATTAGCTATACCAAGATCTTTCATGTCAAATTCTCTAGCTAAAGTGGTTTTCACATCACTCACTATAGAATGATCAGAGCCAAGAATTAACATGTCATCAACATACAAGCATATGATGACTATCTTATTTGACATGAAACGATAATAAAGACATTTATCTGAACAACTGGACTAAAAACCATTGCTCTTTACCACCTTATCAAACTTAAGATGCCACATCTTAGGTGCTTGTTTAAGACCATACAAAGATTTGTTCAATTTACAAACTTTATCCTCAAGGCCTTTCATGACATACCCTTCAGGTTGTTCCATGTAGATTTCTTCATTTAAATCTCCATTTAAGAAAGTTGTCTTTACATCCATTTGATGCACTACAAAGTGTTCAATAGATGCCAAAGCAATAAGAATTCTTATTGCTTTGGCATCTATTGAACACTTTGTAGTGCATCAAATGGATGTAAAGACAACTTTCTTAAATGGAGATTTAAATGAAGAAATCTACATGGAACAACCTGAAGGGTATGTCATGAAAGGCCTTGAGGATAAAGTTTGTAAATTGAACAAATCTTTGTATGGTCTTAAACAAGCACCTAAGATGTGGCATCTTAAGTTTGATAAGGTGGTAAAGAGCAATGGTTTTTAGTCCAGTTGTTCAGATAAATGTCTTTATTATCGTTTCATGTCAAATTCTCTAGCTAAAGTGGTTTTCACATCACTCACTATAGAATGATCAGAGCCAAGAATTAACATGTCATCAACATACAAGCATATGATGACTATCTTATTTGACATGAAACGATAATAAAGACATTTATCTGAACAACTGGACTAAAAACCATTGCTCTTTACCACCTTATCAAACTTAAGATGCCACATCTTAGGTGCTTGTTTAAGACCATACAAAGATTTGTTCAATTTACAAACTTTATCCTCAAGGCCTTTCATGACATACCCTTCAGGTTGTTCCATGTAGATTTCTTCATTTAAATCTCCATTTAAGAAAGTTGTCTTTACATCCATTTGATGCACTACAAAGTGTTCAATAGATGCCAAAGCAATAAGAATTCTTATAGTTGATAGATGACATACAGGTGAATAAAAGTCAAAAAAATCTATCCCACTCTGCTGTTTAAAGCCTTTAGCTACTAAACGTGCTTTATATCTAGCTATTGATCCGTCACCATTCAGTTTCTTCTTTAATACCCGCTTACTAAATATAATAGGCTTGAGAGAGAAGGGTTTAGTGTTGGGTGCTTGAAGTATTACACCAAGAGGCATCAGAATTTGGAATGTTCAACAGTGTTACCTCCAGCTTAGGGAAAACCCTAGTAATATAATAGGCTATTGGGCTCCAGCCAATATGGACCCATATAACCATACAATAACCTATTGGACTTGTATGTGAACATATTAATATTTAATATATATATATATATTAAATATCTTCAACAAATTGCAGTATCTAAAGCATGTGAGACCGTTTAGAGACATTCCTATCTTTGAACGTTTTCCAGTTTTGATTTGTGTCACAATTGTTTGGATATACTTTGTCATTTTGACTGCCAGTGGAGCTTATCGGCATAAACCCACCATAACACAGAACAGTTGTCGCACAGACAGAGCTAATCTGATATCTACTGCCCCATGGTAACATCAAAATACTAATTTTGTATCGTCTAATTTGTATTAGTTTTGGTGTCTCAGTTTATTTATCTTTTTCTTAATGCTAATAGGTTCATGTTCCCATACCCTCTCCAATGGGGTCCACCAACATTTTCTGCTGGTCATTCATTTGCAATGATGTCTGCGGTTATTGTATCAATGGTGGAGGTATCTATTTTCATTCCTAGTTGTCTTTTATTCTATTCCCTTCCCACACTTATCACTAGTCTAGCAATTTGGGGTTTGCTTTTGGCTCATCTTCAGAACTTTGTTATATTCACCTGTATAGTATTTTGAGTAAATTAGGCTAACCACCTGGAGGTTTTGTATAATTACACAAATACCCCCTATTTTTTAACCATTACAATACAATCACACTCCTTGTAGGGGGTGTTTGTGTAACATATGAGGGATGTTAGTATAATGTTTTTAAACATATATAAGGAGGTGTTAGTGTAACGTTTTTAAACATAAAGGAGGGTTAGTGTAGGAACAGGAAAAAGAGTCGTGTTATATGTAGGAATAATATTTCTGAAACTTTGATTTTTAACCGTGTCGAATGACGTTGTGTGATCCATGTAGTCAACTTCACCTAATGAGATAAGACTTTGTTGTTGTTGTATGTGTAATTTGAGAAAAGTTCAGGGGGTACGAGTGTAATTCACTCTCATTCTTATTGCTTTTGTAACTACAGTTTGACAAAATAAAAACTACAGTATGACAGAGTTCTCATGTTGAAACTTGATTAAGTTGTGGTAAAGTCTTTTGCTCCAACCATGATTAAAAGAGGCGAAGTAATACTCCACCCCTGCCTCCTCCATTTTGGTGAATTTCCAACAATGGCTTGACCATGCACTTCTCATGCAGTCAACTGGTGCATATAAGGCAGCATCTCGTTTGGCTATTGCTACTCCACCTCCTGCTTATGTGTTGAGTCGAGGCATCGGTTGGCAGGTAAGTTTACTTTGTTGTTGGCTCAAACAGTGCAGTTACTACTATGGAAATGCATAAGGTTATACTTGATCATTATTCACTAAATCAGATACTGTTAAGACTAGATATCAATCCTGTGACTTAATCAGCATTCATATTAATACTAATAATAGTTATAGATGTGTCTAAGAGCGTTTTTTTTTTTTTTTTTTAGGGGATTGGTATCTTACTTGACGGTCTCTATGGAACAGGGACGGGTTCCACTGTTTCTGTGTAAGTTTCCCTTAAGTGAATTGCTATCCAAGTTGCTGCCTGTATACGACCTTTTATATCTTTCTATGGTAGCATGATGAGCATTATTGTTGGTTATTCTAGGGAAAATGTGGGACTCCTTGGCCTAACCCGAGTTGGAAGTCGCCGAGTTGTTCAAATTTCTGCTGGTTTTATGATATTCTTCTCTACTTTAGGTCAGTATTGATGTTTCAAACACAAATTTTGACTACACTAAAGGCAATCCAGTGCCAAATCACTTGATCAATCAAAGCTGTTTTGCCTTTTATGGTAACAGTATGCAATGAGAAAAAGAGAACAGCTTTGCTTAAAGTCTTCTGCTTCGTTTCACTTCGGTTATGTGCAGGAAAGTTTGGAGCTGTGTTTGCATCCATACCCTTCCCAATATTTGCTGCATTATACTGTGTTCTCTTTGGCCTTGTTGGTACGTGGTGAGATTGTATTGTTTAAGTTGTTCCAGTTCCTCTATTCACTAATACTTTTCCATGTTCATCAGCTGCAGTCGGCATATCATTTCTTCAGTTCACAAACATGAACTCTATGAGAAACCTCATTATCACAGGGCTTACACTGTTCCTTGGAATATCTGTTCCTCAATTTTCCAACCAATATTGGACCAGCTCACACCATGGTCCTGTTCATACTAATGCTGGATGGGTGAGTGTTCCATAATAGCCATGAGCTTTTACATTTGTAATGAGATTTGTTATAATCATTAGCTTTTATGGTTATTCAAATTAGGACAATGAAATGATTTAGGCTTGTCTAGTTACTGTAACTAGGATAAATCATTTTCCTAATTAATGTAACTTGGAAAGTTAATGATCCCAACAGAACATTTTGCCTCTCCGATTTGACTGTCATTTGCTTGAATTAGTAATTTAGTCTAAATGCTGTTGATTCTACTTTTTGGTAATTACAGTTCAATGCTTTCTTGAACACCATATTCTCATCGCCGGCAACAGTAGGTTTGATTGTGGCGTTGTTCCTTGACAACACTCTGGAGGTCGAAAGGTCAAAAAGAGATCGAGGGATGCCGTGGTGGGTTAAGTTTAGAACATTTAGAGGAGATAACAGAAATGAAGAATTCTATACTTTGCCTTTCAATCTCAACAGGTTCTTCCCACCTACTTGATGGAAAATCAGAGCCAGCCAGAGTAGAAGATTAGGTTTTCTTTGAGTTGCACATGCCAGAATTCATTATGACTAACAAATGCTATTCTTTCTTTACCATCACCCAATTTTTTTGTTGACCACCTAAAACCTTGGTCCAACAGAGGATTTTAAAGTATTTGGGTCTATGCTGTGTAGATCCAATAAAGTAAACTTTTCTCCATTCCCTTTGTGTGTGGCTACCATGTTGGCAAAGTTCTTCATAGTAGAAGCAAAAGGAAATATTCCTATTTATGAGTATTAACTTCTGTCTAGTTTAATCAAAAAAATAATCTTCCGTGTCTATAATTGAATTTAGTCATTTTACTGTGCGTTTTTTTGTGCAAGTTTTCACAGGTTAAGCATCGTTAAATGTTCACTTTTAATTAAATTTTAGTAGTTAATTAATCATGTTTTATTGAAAAAACAATTATTTCTCTAAGCTATGCTAGCCTGCCATAGTTAGGAAAGTTTGGCAGCAAGTCACAATTAATAGGAATCGTCCAGATATAGCCCTTAAAATCCAACGGTTTTGTCTTTTTACCTTAAAAATCGGTTAAGTAATTTTTTAAATAACCAGTAATATTACATGTGGAAAATGAAAAAAAGACTACCTCCATTAAAATCCAAATCCAATACATGATTCCTATTTTTATAGTATTCCAAAATGTAAAATAATATAATTTAGAAATAACAGAAATGATGGCAGACAAAAGGTATCTTTAGCTATGTCTGATATGGCATATTTTGGAGGAATAATCTTCCTCTTGGCCCTCTCCTGCTGTTGGGTCATAATCCTCTCCCTATCATCCCCCATAACATCTAAAAACAGATTGTCCTCAAGGTGATAAGTAGATTTTAGACTAGTCCAATCTTCCCATGAAGTGTCATCCGGGGACAGGCCCATCCATTGAACCAGCACCATCAATTTGAGTTCTGTAGTAGTGTGATCCCAACGTGTGTTGAGAATAGCAAAGGGTGTGATGACAGGTTGGTTGGCAACTTTTGTTGGTAGTAACTCTCCTTAACCACTTGCCTCTGCATCTCCTGGTTGTGAAAGTTTAAGGATTGAACAATGAAAAACAGGATGAATACGAGATCCTTCAGGCAATTAGAGTCTATAAGCCACTTTGTCAATTTGTTCTATTATTTGAAATGGACCATAAAAGTGTTTAGCAAGCTTGTAATATGGTGTGCCAGTGGCTGATGTTTGTTTGTGAGGTCGTAGTTTAACCATAACCCAGTCTCCAGTTTTGAATTGCACATCTCTCCTTTTACTGTCAGCAAAATGTTTCATACTTGCCTGAGCTTTTTTCTATTTTCTTTCTCAAGCTATTGAACATTTTTCCCTATTGGTTAGAATTTCATCCACTGCTTCAATATGTGATGTTCTCGTTGTTGGATATAGGGGGAGCAACAAGAAAAATGAAGCTTATGATTCAGAAGAAAGTTTTGAGCTTTTCACATGCCTTGAAGATTGTAATTCAAATGAAGTGTATGAGAGGCCAATTTTTTATCCTTATGCTTAAATGTTTTCATTAAAATATCAAAGCTACTCACACATTGAAAAAGGAATTAATTGAGTAATGTTTTTGGAAAAATACAATTCTATTGTTTTAATCAATTATACAACAGTGTAATCGATTATTTGGTTTGTATTTAAAACTGGAAAAACTTTGATGAACATATTAATTGATTACACAACTCTTGTAATCGATTACATAGTGTAAAATGAATGTTGTGCATTGCTATTTTAATCGATTACATAAGCTATTTTAAAAAAAAGCTTGCTTCACTGCTTTAATCGATTACCATAAATTGTAATCGATTACACAAACTGCTTCTGAAATAAAAATTCTCTAATTTAATCGATTACATCTCGGGATAATCGATTATTTTGTTTGTTGTGAAATCCATAATGGAGCCTTGAACAATTTAATCGATTAAGTGACAATTTAATCGATTACATAAGTCATTTAAATCGAGTATTTGGCGTGTGTAATCGATTACAGTTTGTTACAAAAAGTTGTTAGAAATAGGAAGAAGGCTTGGCTTGAAACTTAACTTGAATACTTCGAATTTTCTGAATATACACAAGCCTTCTAAGAGTTAGAAAGTGATTTTTTTGGGTTAACTAAGTTCATGTCCCACTCTTTAATCTTCATGGGTATTGAATGATTTCTTGGGCAAGAGATTTCAAAGAAGTTTTGTAGAGCATATTCTGAAATTCTTTTTCTGGAAGTCAACTCTGATTGACAACTCACATGCATTCATATTCATTGGATCATTAGGTTGTTTCTCTCCATTATCTTTAGTTGTGAATTCATTTTTGTAATGTTTCTTATTTGATGCTATTGTAAAAGGGTTCTTTGAAGCTTATGCTAGAGTAGTGTTCTCTAGGGAAGAACAGAGTAGTGTTCTCTGGTTCTTGTTCACTAGAAGTTTAACAGGGTTTTTGTAACATCCCGGGCGCTGACGAGGGCGGGGAGTGATCGTCGGTGCAATGAGGCACAGACAAGGAGCGGCTCCTAGCAGGCTTCCAGCGGGAGGGGTACATGAATGAATCGAATACACACCTGAACGAGAGGGATCCAAAGGCTGTGCAAGTATGGGACTTTACAACTGAGGATAACTTAAAGGAAATAATAGGTATTACCTATACTAACAAGGTGCATCTACTTTTCGGTAGCCCATAACTTAAGAACTCCACAGTTAAGCATGCTTGACTTAGAGTAATTATGAGATGGGTGACCTCCTGGGAAGTTTCTTAGGAAGTGTGTGAGTGAGGACAAAGCAGGGTGTTACAGTTTTAGATTTCTATTCTTTATCTAGGGTTGATAAAGAGAGTTTGTTACAAAGCTTGTACGAACTAGAATTTATAATAGTGGAACTCTAATCTAGTGTTAATTAGAAGAAACTGGATGTAGCTTCTTTTGAGAAGTGAACCAGTATAAATGTTGATTCAAGTGAAGCCATGTACAAATGAGCAAGGAATCAAGGCTTAAATGTTTTGTGCTTTCAACATGCTCAAGGATAAAAGTTCCAAGAAAGCTTGAAGACTAATTTGATTGATGTAAAAGGGAGTTTATGATCTGATAATCCAATTGAGCATATCATGCATGAATCATTCATCTAGGATTGTTAGATTAAAGATCTTAGTAAAAGCAATTAAATAGAAAGGCATTTAAATAAGCAAAGTTTTTGGAAAAATGAAGTTCTACTGTAGTAATCAATTACATAAGTATTGAAATCGATTATTTTGTTCTTCGTGCCTTTTAGAAAACAAATCAAGAACATAGTAATCGATTACATATCGAATTAATCGATTACATAGGCCAAAATAGGAAAATCATACTGTCTGTCTTAATCGATTATAGATGGTCGTAATCGACTACATCCGTGCCTATGGTAAACATGTTCTACTAAGGTAATCGATTACATATCGTTTTAATCGATTACATAGTTCATTTTAAAAATATGTGACTGACTGTCTTAATCGATTACCATAGTCAGTAATCGATTAATCAATGCATTTAGAAAAACATGTCTGTCTGGCTTAATCGATTACTTCACGGAATAATTGATTATATTGTTCATAGCCTAAACTCAGAACCAATCAGGAGCACTTTAATCGGTTACATTCTTGTATTAATTGATTACATATGCTAAATAATCGATTACAGGAGCGTGTTTAATCGATTATTTTCAGTTAGAAAGCTGTTATAAATAAACCCACTGCTCTGTGTTTTTGTAACTTGAGAATTTCAAAATCTGAGCATTCACAAACATTCACAAGCTTTCATTAGTGACTTTCTGAGTTTCAAAAGGCATATGGGCTTCACAAATTCTTATGGGTTTTTGATTCAAAGAAGTGAAGCATCATTGTTCATCAAAGCATAAGGAAAGGAATGCATTGAGTGTGTAATTTGTCATTCAATCTGTTGAATCATTCATTTGCATGAGTTCTTGGATTATCAGGTGATATCTTTCCTTATTCTTTGAAGGTGTAAAACTATTATTTGAATTTTTGTAAAGATTAGTCTATTGTAAATGGGTTTCTTACATGTTTAGAGATAGTGTTTCTCTAAGGACAGCTGAGTAATGTTCTCAGTGTGGGTTTTGGTCTCTAAGAGTCTAATAGTGTTTTAGACTTCTGAACTTTATCTAGGGTTGATAAAGAGAGGCTTGCAATTGCTTGTAAGAATATTTTTGCAATAGTGAAACTCTACTCTAGTGTTGAGTGGAAGAACTGGATGTAGCTTCATAGTGTTTGAAGTGAACCAGTATAAAAATCTGTGGCTAATCTTTCTTCTCACCTATTCATTTCTTAATTGTTTTGTTTGTGAATCAATCTCATTGCACAGAAAGTTATACTCTATTTTCTATTCTTCTTGGAAAAGGAATTTGATTGAATATTGATTCTTGGTTTTGAAACAATTTTTAAAGTGATAAAGATCCTGTGGTAACTCTGATTTTAAATTTTTAATTTACCAAGATTCAACCGATTCACCCCCCTCTTGGTTGTGTTGAAGTATTCTATTCATTTTCAATAAATTCTTGGGTTGCTTTTCTATTCCTTCATCTATATCAGATATCTTATTCATTTGTTCTTGGTATTATTATCATTACTCAACAAGTTCTGTTTTGAGCTATTGGTTTCTTGGACTGAGTGATTTGATTGATTAAAAACATTCTTGGTTTAAAAGTGATTAAGATCCTTTAACTCTAATTTTATAAATAAATTTTTTAAATACTAGGATCAAACCATTTCACCCCCCTCTTGGCTATTGCGAGTAGTCCTATTGTTTTCACTCGCAATATAATGTGGAAAGTTAGGAGGTTTCTTTCCAAAAGTGTCTTCGTATGGTGAAATTCCCGTGCTCGAGTGTCTAGACGTGTTATACGACCATTCAACCCATATCAAGAATTTTCCCCATGATGATGTACACTCTCAGGTACTGCTCAAGCACGCGATTCACCACTTCGGTTTGGCCATTCGATTGGGGTGGTAAGCTGAACTCATACGCAATTTAGGCTCACTCATTTTGAATAGCTCCTGCTATAAACGACTGATGAACAAGGGATCGCGGTCTGAGACTAAGCTTTGTGGCATTCCATGAAACTTGCCCACAATTTCCATGAAGAGAATTACAATAGTGTGGGCTATGTAATTAGGTTGGAGCATTCCTAAGTGAATACCTTTTGAGAAACGATCCACAACTACTAAGATTGTTGTATGATAACGGTAAGATGGTAGACCAACAATAAAATCCAGTGATAAACCCTCTTAGGGCCTCGAAGGAACCGGTAATGGACATAGTAACCCTGCAAGTTTCCGTGCCTCATACTTGGTATGCTAAAAGTCGCGACAGGCTGCTATAAATTGTTGAATGTTAGTTCGAATGCCAGACCAAGTGAAATTCTTCCCCACTCGAGCCAAAGTTTTCGTAATTCCCATATGTCCACCTGTGGGTGTCGTATGAAATTCTTCTAACAAAGTTTTGATGAAATTAAGGCTCGTGGGTAACCAGATTTGCCCCTTTTGAGAATGAGTTCCTGAATAGCTTGACGGAGAGCCAAGAATTCTGGGTGAAGAAACAATTCCCTTTTGAGCTCCTAGAGAAATGTAAAATTAGGCATGGAAAGTAAAAAAAAAATTGCCCTATTTGCATCTCAGGAATCCGTGATAACGCATCTGTGACCAGATTTGTTTTTCCTGAGAGATATTGGATGGAATAATCATATCCCATCAGATGTTCCAAATACATTTGTTGTTCTAGAGTTTGCACAACCTTTGTCACTAACTCTTTGAGGCTCTAGTGGTCAGTGAGTATGGTGAAGTGATGGCCTAGAAGGTACTGCTGCCATTTTTTCCACTGCTGCGATGATGGAAAAGAGTTCACGAACATAAGTAGAGGCATGAAGAAGCTTTGGACAAAATGGTTTGCTGAAGATTGCAATGGGGTGACCCTTTTGAGATAGAACTGCTCCCATTCCCACTCCCGACAGGTCTGTTTCTAGGACAAAAGGTAACGAAAATTGTGGTAGAAACAAGATCGGGGCTTCACTGACTGCATTCTTTAATTCATTGAAGGCCTGTTGTGCGTTTTGGGACCATTCGAGCTTGCTGGGTAGCTGACCCTCTTATTCCGTTCGTCCAAAATCCATCAAAATTCATTCATTAAGGATATACTTCTTTGTCAACAGGTGTGTTAAAGGAGCCGCAATAGTGGCATAGCCTTTGATGAAATGTTTGTAGAACCCAGTTAAGCCCAAGAAACCTCTCAATGCTTTAGATGAACAGGGAATGGGCCATTGTCGGATTGCCTGGACCTTGGTCTGAACCGGTGCTACTCCATCTTCCGACACTATATGACCCAAATATTCAACCCGTCGTTGTGCAAAAGAGCATTTGGACAATTTCAGATAGAATTTGCTCTCTAGCAGCACCTGAAACGTCTTTTCTAAATGGGACAAATGTTCCTCAAACGATTTGCTGTAAATCATAATATCATCAAAAAATACAATAATAAATTTATGCAAATAAGGTTGAAAGGTACTATTCATGGTTGCTTGGAACGATGACAGTGCATTACATAAGCCAAAGGGCATGACGTGAAATTCGTAGTGGCCTTGGTGTGTTCTGAATGCTGTTTTTCTTACATCTTCCTCCTTCATTAGAATTTAATGGTACCCCTATAATAGGTCTAGCTTCGAAAACCAACGAGCACCTCCCAATTCATCAAGTAATTCATCTACTGTGGGAATTGGGAACCTATCCTTGACTGTAATCGCATTGAGGGCACGATAGTCCACACAAAACCTCCACGAACCATCTTTCTTTTTGACCAAAAGAACGGGAGAAGAGAATGGACTTGTGCTTGGGCGAATAATCCCATTTTGCAACATAGATTCGACTTGACTTTCTATTTCTTGTTTCTAAAAATATGGGTAGCGATAAGGTCAGACATTTACGGGTTCAGAGTTTGGAAGAAGATGAATGGCGTGGTTATTGATGCGTGATGGTGGCAGTGTTTTTGGGGCTTGGAAAAGAACAATGAATTTATGAATTAATGTTGATATTTCTGAGTAAAGGTTCGAGGAAGGCTTGGTTTGGGTCGTCAGACGCTTTAGTGGTGTGACTCGAATATGGAAGAAGGCACTTACACAATCCTTCTGAACCAAACTTTGAAGCTAATGGAGGGAGATTTGATGGAAGCAATTGTCACTCTCCCTTTTGAGCTCTATCACACTGCCTGAATGCATGAATTTCATTGTCAAGTCATTGTAGTTGATGAGTACGGGTCCAAGAGATTTCAGCCATTGAACCCCCAAAACCAAGTCCGCTCCACACAAAGCGTGGAAATCCACTGTGAATGTTTGACCCTGTATCTGAACAACTATACCCACACACAGTTGATGACATTCTATCTCATTGCCATTGCCCACCATAACCCAAAGTGGGCTTGTGGCCTATCTAATTAGGCCCAAAGATTGGACCAGTTGTTCTTGCATAAAATTGTGGGTGCTACCCCCATCAATCAATATCACCACCCGTTGATAAGATATACGGCCCAATAAGCGAAGTGTTTATAGATCTAGATGGCCCGAAAGGGTGTGAAAGTTGATTTGAGCTGGTGAAGGGTCCGCCGTTTCTATAGTCTCTGAATACAACTTTAGAAAATGGGTTTTCGCGTGTGGATCGTCTTCCTCATCGGTGATCAAGAGGAAGAACTTAGAAGAGCACTTGTGACCACGACTAAACTTCTCATTGCAGTCAAAATAGAGTCCCTTTTCGTGACGCGATGCCATCTCCTACGATAAAAGACGCTTAAAAGGCAAAAATGAAGGTTTCAGTGGAGGTGGTAACAATGAAGACGAAGAAGTCTGACTTTGAACCGGTGGGTACTACAGTCCTGAAGAGCCAAGAAAGTCGGGGGCTTACTGCGAAATGGCCAACGGTGGTCATTCAGCTTCTCTTCCTGCAATCGGGAAAAAGCTGTCACATGCATCAGAGTCAAGGGTTGTAGTGCTTGCACCTCCCGTCATATCTCTGGGATCAACCCAGAAATAAAACAACTCAGTAGAAAGGTTGGAGGCAACCCAATAATGTGATTGACAAGGGTCTCAAACTCAGAAAGGTAATTCGTGACAGAGTCGCGTTGTGTCAGCTTGAACAAGACACCTGTCAGGTCCTCGTATTGTGAAGGAGCAAAATGAGCTTCTAAGGCTTGAAGAAAACCCAGCTAGGAAGAAATTTGTCCATTACGAGTCATCCACTTAAACCAAGCTAAAGTCGTTCCTTCCATGTAGAAGGAAGCGATGGTCAGACATTCATGGTCCCGTGTGGCATGGTATTCAAAAAATTGGGTGATTTTAAAAATCCAACCCGAAGGATTCGAGCCATCAAAACGAGGAACTTCCAGTTTCATTCGATGAAATTTGGGAGAAAATGCTCCAGACTGATGATTTGGAGAAGAGACATGAAGGGAATGCTGGTTAGTTTCAATTTGTGTCATTCGCTGAAGCAATTCATCGAATTTGGAGGACAAATTAAGCTGGTTGGAGGTGAGTTTGACGATAGCTTCCTCGATACGATCCATGTTGGATTTGGAGCGGGTGGAGTATGCCATGGAGCTCAATGAAAGCACCAAATGTTACAATCACAAAAACTAGTGCCTAGAATTCGAGATCTAGGGGTCTCCTCAGAACAAAGGTAAGAAAAGACATGTTTATTTCTTCTACCAAATCCAGTACATGATTCCTACTTTTCTAGTATTCCAAAATGCAAAAAATAACAGAATTTAGAAATAACATAAATAATGGCAGAAAAAAGGTATCATTAGCTAACCAATGCTCTAATGACAGCGCACACCCTCCTAATAGAATTAGTTATGTCATATGAGACATAATCTGTCAGATATTTTGGAGGAATAATCTTCCTCTTGGACCTCTCCTGCTATTGGGTCATAATCCTCTCCCTGGTAGAGTCTTTCTACCCTTTTGGTTCCTTTCATTTGTTCCGTCATTTTATCGTCGGCGATTAGTAACCCTCCCTTACCAACATTGTTTGTCTTTGCAAACTCATGTATCTTTTTTTATTGTTACCAAACTCTCTTCAACCCCTTCTGAACAAACAATGTTGCATAAACCAAACCAACAATTGTTACCCTAAATACCTTACTCAAATAACTGAACAAGGCAGTTCTTAGTGTACATACAAGCAACAATTAGAGTGGAGGGTAGCCAATCGGAGTCGAGCTCAGAAAGTCGAGGTGGACGTCAACAGACTGGCGTGGAAACCATCCAATCGGAATTGAACGAAAGCAATCAGAGGTCGAAAATTTCTAATGGGATGAAGAGAGTTTAAAGTGACGAACAAAGACAACAGAGGAATAGAAAATATCAACAGTCAAAAGACTCAACGAAGAAAATGAACCAAAGAGGTACACGCACTCCTCGACAGGAACAGTGGTCGTTTTGCCACATTTTTTAAAATTATTTGTCAATCTGCCACACGGTCCAAGTCAATTTTCGAAATGCCACGGAGGCTAAATCGCTGGCCAATTGAGCGAATTATGACGATGACGTGGCAGACATGCATTGGGCACTGAGGACGGGCAGCTGACATGTCAATTTCGCTGGACATGTCAGCAAATTAAGCAATCCGCTGGACAACTAAGCGGTTTTTGAGTGGTTATTCGTCACACATGGCAGCGGAGTACAGGACGGCTGACGTGGACGCTGAGTTTGGTAGTTGGCCCAGCGGATTATGCACCCTTGGCCCACTATATAACATTCCTTTCCCTTTCCCTGTCGACGCCTTCCCTCCCTCTGTCGCTTCTTAAATTTTCTTATCCTTTTGCTTCCTCACTTTTAAAGATTTGTGAATGGTCTCAATTCACTCTCTCTCGTTTTGCTTCCTCACTCAACAGTATATTTCTCATAGGTAAAGTTATCATTTTTTATTTGTTTAGTTTTTATGTTTGAAATATTGAATATATTTGTTATTTAAATAGTTATAGATATTAAAATATATTTAGGTTGAAGATTTTAAATATTACATTAAAGGATGATTTTAAATATTAGGTTAGATGATTTTTAGTGTTAGTTTATAATTATTAATTGCATGTTCAATATATTTTATATATAAATAGTTATAGTGGTATTAAATGATATTTAGGTTAGAGATATAAAACACTATATTAGAGGATCATTGTAAACATTAGGTTATATGATTTTTAGTGTTAATTTATAATTATTAATTGTATGTTCAATATATTTTATATGTAAATAGTTGTAGGTATTAAATGATATTTAGGTTAGAGATATAAAACACTAGATTAGAGGATCATTTTAAACATTAG
>PYAF01001473.1:79623-96163 GCA_007407185.1 Glycine tomentella
ACAGTGGCCACAATTATTTAGATGTTACTGAGATCTCAGTCATGCATCATATAATAAGATGAGCATGCATTTCCTTTCATATCATGACAAGTGTGTGGGTGAAGAAAAGATGATTTAATTCATGGGTTAAAGATTATTAAATTTTAAGAAAACGTTTTATTTAAAATCTCTGTATTATTATTTATATATATTTATTATTTCGTATTGTTGATAGTTGAACTTGGTTTATCAAGACTGACCCTATTTTGTGTCGTGTGGTTGACACCTGTGATGACCCCAAATTAATTGGGTGAGCAGAAAAGCAGTGATATGGATGCCATACGAGAAGATAGGATGAAGATTTTGTGATGTTTGCCTGCTTTTGACGATCTATGCTTGTGAATGTACTATGGACTGTTTATATATGGGACTCTGGATATGTAATGGACTGTATGGTATGTGTGAACGTCATGGACTATATGATTTAAATAACGCGTCAAACTCTTATAATTTATAAAACTCGTTCTTCAATCAATGGAATCTCAGTCGAACCTTCATTTCTAAATTCAATTTTAAAATCAACCAAGATTCGTTTGAACTTTTATTCTTTCTGTTTTTCTTTGAAAAAATTTTTAGCAAATAAAAATAAATACGTGATAAAAAGTGAAGTAGAAGTGGTCGTTTCAAGAATGACTAAGAAGAAGTGAGTGATTTTGAATCCCTAATCCTAGTACATTTCTATTTGAACCTAATAATGAGTTATACTACATGTACAAATATGCTTTGATTGTCTGTATCATTGTGAAGCAAATTTCTAAGAATCTGTTAAGACTTAGGAGTTAATTGAAAATCATTATTAGACATGTATTCCCTGCTTGCTTTTGCTTCTATTAGACATGTATTTTATATTAAAAATCATTGTTATAGGATTAAGTTAGTACATTATTAATTTTTAGTATAAATAATTACATTTGAATTTTTTTATATTTTTTTTTACCTTTTTTTAAATTTTTTTTTATTTTTTAAGTGGGCTAGTCTGCTAACCTACTAACCCACTTTAAAGTGGAGCGGGCTAGTATTTTCAGTCCACCTTTGTGGGCCAGCCCAGCCCGACCCATTTTTTGTGGGTTGGGCCAGCCCGACCCATTTTTGGGTGGGCTGACCCACTTTGTCATCCCTATACTCTGATGTGGAGTTGCTTTCCCACGTGATGTGGCCCATGGTAATAAAATGATCCCAACCGTTTGATCTTTTAACCAGAGATACTCTGTTGTGGAGTTGCGTTCCTCTGCGGTGGAGTTGAACCAAAGGTACTTCCCCACTGTGAGTCCAGCGTAGAACAGGATGTAGAACGCTGTAGATTTTGGTTACAAACTGGTCATTCCAGCACCACGCCGGGAGGATATCCTCCGGGACAATTCCGGTGAGCGCGACGACGCTCTGGATGAAGGCGTCGTTGGAGAGGGTGTTGCAGCAAGAACTCTAGGGGTTGAGGTTGTCGCAATTGAGGAGGATTTCATTGTTGAAGGTTTGAGGGAGGTCATAGACGAAGACCTTGCCAGAGCCGCATTGGTCGAGGGTGCGGGTGGAGTGGTGTACGATGGCGGTGTTAGCGGCATCGGGGATGGGAGAGAGGGAGGGGGAATTGAGGAAGGGAATTTATGGAGGCTGGAGGAGGAGGATCTGGATGAAGAGGACGATGAAGAGTGGTGTGGTGCCAAGCGTAAAAGAGAATTTCAAATTCTCTCATTTTAAGTAAGAAATTAAAATTCCTTAATTTTATGTAACTGAAATTTTTGTTTAAAATTTCTTAAATTTTAAAATCTTTCAAATAAAATATCCAAACACTAAATTTTATCTTAAAAAATTTTAAATTCTTATTTAAATTACTTTTTCCATTTTAAATATTTTATTCAAACACACTCTAAGGGAGTTATTAGGAACTGAAAGTGAAATCTATTGACACAAGTGGAGAGCACTTTGGAGAAAATATTAGTCATGATCTCCTAAATTATAGGAATTTTTGGTTAGTAGTACTAATGTAACCATTGGAAAAAGGACCATAAATAAGGTCTATCAAAATGAAAAAAACACAATCAACAATCCAAAAATATAATTATTCTTCTGCCAATTTCTTTACTTCCCTTTATTTCGTTCTTTATTGATTTTTAACCGTTTCATTCATTTACTGCGAATTCTTTAGGAGTAGCGTCCTTGAGTCAATTGCTTAACAGGGAATAGTCACTTGAAACTTGGTCATCACAATGACTAAAAATATTTTACACCGGAGTATAACCTTTTAATATAACCTTTGAATTACAATGACTTCTATTTAATCTTATATATTTTATAGAACACACTTGCAACTATCTGTTTTTTTAACAGCCAATAAGATTATATTATAAAGAGCACAGCTACCACTTGGTGAAGGTCACAAGGAGTGCCCGAACCATGAAGAGCTAGTGCGGATATTAAAATCCATTACAAAAGTTACGAATTACCCAAAGTGCTGTATTCTTTAATCCATAAATAAAGAAGAAAAAGAACTTCCTAGTGAAAGATTATCCCTTTAAAACATAGTGCATTAAACCATATAGAATCACGTACAACTCCTCTACGCTCCCATCCACATGCTTGATCCAGAACTCCACCCATCCAATCATAATCTGCCGTACCCTTCATGTTATGAAAGTTGTCCAAGCAAACTTCCGACTAACTGTGAACCTAACCATCCTTATAGCAACATGGTTGGGAAGTCCACATCCAGCACATCTATGGGGAAGCCAATTGTATGGCTGATGAACCATTCAATACATACCATTTTTAGGTCTAAACCATTCACTAACAACTCACTCCAAAGGGACAAGATTAAATAGAACACTCACACAGGCAACCAAACGCACATTATAAAGATCAATAAAAATATTCAAACAGACAAACCAACTTATTTACTGGAGCATTAAACTTAGAAGTCATTCCTTGATGTAATTAAGCATATTGAAAATTAATGGAATTTAGAATTAAGCTTGTCAACTTTCCAAAATAGAGCATCTTATTAATGAATGCACTAAGCAATTCAGCCTAAAACACCTAATTAAACCCAAAAAATGTTAATAATCCCAATTCCCAAGCAAATAAATACATTAGCAAAGAAGAGGGGCAGATTTAAAAGTGGTAGGAAAACTTATGAAGATTCCTAGCACAGTGCTAGCAATAAATAAATATAAGAAATTCCCTAATAACTGTAAGGCAGTGGTTAAGTAAATGTGAGAGAGGTTAGAACTCTGCATTGCTTTGAAGAGTACTACTAAGGTAGCATCACTTACCAACCTCTCCCTAAAGACCAGGCTATACAGTAATGAAGTTTCATCCTGATTAAGAACCTGCAGCATTCACATACATATGATCATTTTTAATAAAAGGAGGAAAAAATAAAGAAGGTTTCCAGTGTTTCTTTTGATATTGATGCCTGCAAAATGCAAACAGAATATGTTGCTAAAAATATTGCAACAATTTAACTCAGGTAAGTATAGATAGGTGGGAAGAAATATGTTTCAAGCAGTTAAGTCCAACAAATAACTGTAAAAGAAGGTGCTAGTTTAACACACCCAGAGAATCTCCAATCTTGAGGGAACCAATGTCCAATTTCTGGAAAAATTATATGGCACCCAGTCAAAATAAATAAGATTTATAACCAAATTGGAACACTTTTGCTGACTATCAAATACGAATTGTTACTATGTAATATAATTTATAAAAAAAAGAAGAAGCATTAATTAATTAATTAATAACTTAAATACCCAAGTGATATGATGCAAAATGATATTAAAGTACCAAATGCACCAAAGAACATTATAGTCATAAAATAGAAGAAAAATTGCTTCTTCACCTGAAACCTGCAACAGTTAAAGAATACAAGAGCAATTGAAATTGAACTGAGTTGAAAGCTGAATAAGGAAAATAAAAAAGCAGAACAAAAAACAACAACACTTTGCTTATTTGAAGAAGTTTAGCATAAAAATAAACTCACACAAAAAACTATACATCTGAGTAAATTATAGCTTTTTCAAAATGTAGGGCAGTTTTAAAATATGAAATTCATGACCAAAAAAATCCCATCGTTTCACTAAGGCCAGGCTATACCCATTCAAATAATGACATAATCACAATATTGAAATCATGAATGAGCAACTCACCTCAAGATAGTTGTAAGGCATATTTAGAGAGCATACATCTTGCTCATTACTGGCCATCAATCAATGTCAAAAGGTCAGTTGCTGACATGCTTGGCCTATGTGCAGCAATGAGGTGGAGGATAGGATTTGAAGCAGTTCTAGTGTGTAGGCTTTATCCCCAAGAACACTATATTCAAAATAATAATTATTATTATAATTAAAGTGAAAATAATACACCTAAAATCATGTAAGAAAAACAATTGTAAGATAAAAAAAATTAAAGTGCAAATAACTGATAGGAACCGAGAAGATGGAATAGAATAAAAAAGAGGAAATAGAAATTTTATATAAGTAAATTGAGATATTTTTATACAACACAGGTTTTCGAGAGTGTGTCTCTCCACAATTTAGACTTGTCCTTCTTGATTTTTCCCTTCCCTTCCTAATATGATTCACTTCTGTTTATACTGCATTGAACATCTATTCCTAATAGACACAATTGTGCAGAATGGTTGTGACTCTTCACCAAGGGTCATGTCCCCTTGATTTCGCTCTCTTGACCTTGTGCCTTGTTGACCATGATTGATAAAGTAGGGGGTCCATAGAGTTTAACTTCTTCCCCAATGCCTTCCTTCAATCCATTCACAAAAATTTCCTTTAAATGTTCTTCACCAACATCCTTCAGCATAGCTACAAACCTTTCGAATTGCTTAACGTACTCTGCCACGTTTCTTCTTGTTTAAGTGCCAGGAGGGCAGCAAAAGGGTTGAGAGTGGCTGAAGTTTGGAACCTTTCAAGAATAGAGAGTTTGAAATCTCCCCATCCAATATCAGAATTACAATTTTCCCACCATTGGAACCAAGATAGCGGCTTTCCATCTAGTGCCACCATAACTGCCTGAATTTTCTCTTCTAGTATATCTCTCATTTGAAAGAAGCGTTCCAATTTATTTATCCAACTATAAGCATCTGATTCTCCATCATATATGGGGATTACCACTTTTCTCCAGCGTTCTGTTTTTCCTTCATCAGTGTGACCCTTGGATGTCTCTTTTCCATTGACGGAAACTTCGGAAGTGCCCTCTTCCGACTGTTTAGACAAATTTTTCACCATGGCTTCGAGGCGCGCAAAATGCGTTTCAAGTTGTTGTCGTTCTGCATCTCGATTTTGTCGGTTTGCATCTCGATTTTGTCGTTCCAAAATTCTCTCCATTGTGTCTGGATTATCGGAATTAGATCGAGTTGTCACCATTTTGGAAACAAAGCACCTGATCGATGCTCTGATACCAAATTGATAGGAACCGAGAAGGTGGAATAGAATAGAAAAGATGAAATAGAAATTTTATATAAGTAAATTGAGATTCTTTATACAACACAGGTTTTCGAGAGCCTGCCTCTCCACAATTTAGACTTTCCCTTCTTGGTTTTTCCCTCCCCTTCCTAATCTGCTTTACTTCTATTTATACTGCATCTAGCATCTATTCCTAATAGACACAATTGTTCAGAATGGTTGTGACTCTTCACCAAGGGTCATGTCCCCTTAATTCTTCAGAATGGTTTTAACTCTTCACCAAGGGTCATGTCCCCTTGATTGGCTCTCTTGACCTTGTGCCCCTTGGGTGGATTGTGTCTGTTGGGTGGTCCAAAACTGTTGCTTCTCTTACTCGTTGGTTGCGGGTGTACACTCTAGTGATGGGTGGGTTATGCTTATCAATAACCCTCTACATTTATCATCACCAATGTATCAAAAAGATTAACTGAGAAAAAATCGACTGTCATTTTCCTTGACTCATTTGAACTATTTTGCCAGCTAATTCCTTGCTAATGCAGATCGCTCATGAGGTTTCACATGTCCAAGTACATCATATTTAAGAGGAGATGATGACAAAAAGCAAGAGATCAGAAGCATCGAGTGAAAGGAATAGAAGCCCATATATCACAAGAGAAAAAAATGTGGTTAGGTATATATGCGTAATGCCATAAGGATTGCTATTTATAACATCCAACAACATATTCTAAAAAAGGGATTGTAAGTAACACACACACACACACACACACACATATATATGACTAAAGAGTTCATGCTTTCAAGCCCATTCAAATTTTTTAAAAATTATTAAATCCTAGGCCTAAAAAAATACTAATTAAATGACCTTAAATCATAACGAAAAGAATAAATTCATACCATAAAGTCAATTGACAGAATTGCACTAAAAAACCAATCCATATAAAAGGGATAATTCCATATTGATGAGGGAAAATTCCAAGAGGTTTGAATCCACCATTTTCTCTCTGGAAAATTCCAAAGATCTGTAAAAAATTCCTTTGGCAGAATTGGTGTATGCTATGCAAGCCCAAGAGAAAAGGAGATTGATGAGGGAGGATGGCACAATTGAAGGAGCTTTACAGGCCAAATCGAAACTCAATCAGGGTAAAAAATTACTGAAGAAAAAGTCCCATTGGAACTTTGAAAAAGGAGAGAGTTCTAATGAAGGGGGTAAAGCTGGAGATGAGAAGGTAGATTATGCTTCATGCCAACACTTTGGAAAAAGGAATCATCCTCACTTCAAATGCTGGAGAAGGCTGAAAATAACGGGAATACTTCACAACAACCAAGAGGGGGGGTGAATTGGTTGAACCTTGGTATTTTAAAATCAAATTTCAAATCAGAGTTTATAGGACCTTTAACACTTTTAAAACCAAGAAACTTTTTACTCAATCAAATAGCTCAGTCCAAGAATTCAATATATCAAAACCAAACTTGTTGTGCAATTAATAAGATGAGAAGATAATTAAGAACATACACAATTTATACTGGTTCACTTCAAATCATGAAGCTACATCCAGTTCTTCCAACCAACACTAGGTTAGAGTTCCACTATTATAACAATATTCTTACAAGCTTTTACAAGAATCTCCCCTTTATCAACCCTAGATAAAGAACTAAAATCTAAAACCCTATTAGACTTCTAAGGAGAAAGATTCAGAGAACACTACCCTGATCTTTAAGCTAGAGAACCCTGCTCTAGTCCCAAGCTTTAAGAATCAAAATTACAGTAGCCAATACAATCAAATTGTAAACAGAAAATTACAAACATTGAGTTATAGAAAGAAACCACTTATGATCCAGTGAATGACATGCACATGAATGAATGATATGTGCGTAGCACATGATGTTTCCAAGCTTAATTAAGCCATTAAATGCATCAATTTATATGATAAATAGCTTCCATTTGGTGTGAATATGACGCATATGCTTTAATGATATAATTTGGTCAAGATTGAAGTGTTTGGAAGGAAATCTGAGCAAAAAGAGTTGCAGAGAAGAACATCAGAAGTTGTGGCGCGATCCGCGCCACATTTCGCGCCACCAGCGCCAGATGGAAACCATGGCGCCATCCGCGTGAAGTCTCGCGCCACCCACGCGGGAACTACCCTGGAATTTGAAGATCCTCTGGAAGTTGGCGCGATCAACGCCACTTCCCACGCGGTCAGCGCCATCCATTCGGGAAGCTGGCGCCATCAGCGCCGCAACCTGCGCCATCAGCGCCGGAGTTAAAATAGTGGCGCGATCTGTGCCAATTCCCACGCGATCCGCGCCATACCTCGAATTTGCAGTTCTGCAAAGCTGTCAAAGGCCAATCTTGGGATTTCACTTACCCAAGCATAAATAACAGAAGCCACTTCAGTTTTGGGGATCTTTTTGGACGAAATATTCACCAAATGAGGAAGAAGAAATGGCAGACTCTAGTCATGTTCGCAGAGCCAAGCTCCAGCTCTCTTCTAAAGAGTTCTTGGATAATGTGAACAGGGACACGATGGAGGCTAACAGGGTTAGCTGGGTCAGATGTGTGCAGGTCCCCTTCGACTACTACGCCATTGAGGACTTTCTGGGGACCTCACATGAGATTAACGCCCACTGTCGGTTCACAGTCCTCTATAACTTGATGCAGCCCATCGCCGGTACCGGTAAGAGTGTGTACCGGGATGACATGCCTCAGACGACTGATGAGCTGAGGCATGGCATCACCATGCGATTCAAGCCATGGAAGACGAAGACCGACTCAGATTGGGTGCCAGAGAAGCTGCACAGGCATGACCTCACAGGAGAGAAGCAGAGTTCTGGCACCAGTTCGTTAACCACACGGTCATTCCATCGATGAATTTGACCGATGTAAATGTGGAGAGAGCGGCCATGCTCTTTGTGCTGATGAGGGACGCGAACCTCAACATCTCTCGGGCCCTATCTGATAGGATCATCCACATGATCCAGGACGGCAACAACCGCTCCCTTCTGGCCCATCCCTCTCTCATTCTTCACCTGTGCCGGCACGCCGGAGTCCTTATTCCAGATGATGAGCTGATGGACATTCCGGTAGGCCCCCCGCTGACTCCGAGGACTTATGCTGATTCTGTGAAGAATGCGGCTAAGGCACAGCTTCTACGAGCATCAGAGATGACTCAGGAGCAGATGGACGCACAGAGTCCTCGCTCGATGCCTCAGGCACATGCCGAAGTCCCTGACCTTTCACCTCCACATCAGGCTGTCCATTCTCCCCCTCCACCTCCGCAGACAGACACTTCCGCTCAGTAGCCACCAGCATAGGATGCACCTTCTGCTCCTAGCAATGTTCCTCCCCGCGAGCACATATTTGAGGACTCCATCACATACCTGCGGATGCAGAAGTAGCTGTCGCACCAGTCCGCTGTTATCCAGAGGATGCAGGAGCAGCTCCAGGATCTGACTAGGATGCTCACTGCTGTGTGCCACCACCTAGCCATTGATCCCCATGGTTCACCACCACAGCCTCCTCCACTCTAATTTGCACTTCCTCCATCACCACCAGGACATGCAGCAGACCCTCCTGAGCCCCCAGTTGCACCAGATGTCGATCCTATGGCTGAGGAGTGATGATATTACTATTTTTATTTATCATTTTTTTCTTTCACTTATGTTTACTCTCATTTCTGCATTTTAGACTTACCAGTACTTTTTGCTGAGCTCTTTGGTTAGCTCTTTTGCACTTGTTTGATTTTATTAGTTTTATTGACATTTGCATTGAACCTTGGTACATATTTTGGATATATATTAGACTGATGTTCCGTGCTATCTTGTGTCCTCAAATAACGCCTACTTATTTTGTTTTCTTTCAATACCTAGTAGTTAATTATTTGCTGGGGATAGCAAATTTTAAATCTAGGAATTGGGGGTATGTGTTAATTGAGGAAATCAGTGATGTTGAGAACAAAGGACATCTGGAATTCTTTTTGGAGTCAAAAATTCTTTTTGTGGATAAGTAACTTACTGTCTAATTCCTAACTTACATTGTAGGAGTACATATTAGACACTTTTGATAAAAGCATGGCCCAAATTTACAAAGCTGAATCAGTAAAGACATTGATTGAGAATAGGGAAAATTGTGATAAGAACATTTGAGAATTACATTGCATGAAACATGAATGGAATCTGGAATTATCGCATGACTGAGTGATTGTTAGAATGGATATGATGTTTGATTTTGAATCAACAAATCTAGCTAGATACTATAGCCTGTGAGAATTGTGCCTATACAGAATTTTTTTTTAGAGAGTTCTCACGGTGGTAACACTCTAGAACTTGCCCTGTTTCTCTATGATGTATGCATACATGATGTGATAAAGGCAATTTTATTCTTTCAAACTTGAGCCAAATAGCCTTCCCTGAAAATAATAATCCTTTGTTAGCCCTTTGAGCCTGGGACCTAATTGTTCAAACACCTGATAAAGATATGTAAACCACTATCATAACCTCACCTTGGTTGAGATTGGAATGCAAGTGTGATTTGTGGATGAAAGAAAAGAATTCAGGTGAAAAGTGTTAAAAATGAAAGAAGAGAAATCAAAAGATGGGCTGAAATGAAATGAAAGCAAAAGGAAAAATACAAAAATAAAAAGGGAAGTACAAAAGAAAAATAAAATGTTAAAAAAGATTAGTGGAATGAAATTTTAAATCTGAATGAAAGGAAAGTTGATGCTATTCCAATCTCAATAATTACTTAGTCACTTTCCAAATTTGTCCACCTTTTAGCCAAGCCAAGTTACAACCCTGAAAGCCCTTTTGATCAAGTGTGCATGTGTTGTATTTTCTTAGGAAAATTGAGAATATGGTCAAGCTTATGGTAGTGTTATGGCTGTAGAGATTGAGATTGACTTTGATTGCACCCTAGACACTTGAGTGATGAATGAATTTTATCTGGTGAGGGTGTTCAAGTTGGGTTATTGATGAAATTGAAAAACATTGTTGATATTCAACACAAGAGCTCAGTTATGTGTAGTAATTTTGGATTCTATGATTCTTTCTGTGATGCGATGATTGTATGTCTGTCCTTGATCCCTTGTTCAAGATCTTTGTAATTGCTGAGGACAACAATGTTCAAATCTGGGAATTGTTTGATATGTGCGTAGCACATGATGTTTCCAAGCTTAATTAAGCCATTAAATGCATCAATTTATATGATAAATAGCTTCCATTTGGTGTGAATATGACGCATATGCTTTAATGATATAATTTGGTCAAGATTGAAGTGTTTGGCAGGAAATCTGAGCAAAAAGAGCTGTAGAGAAGAACATCAGAAGCTGTGGCGCGATCCGCGCCACATTTCACGCCAGATGGAAACCATGGCGCCACCCGCGCGGGAACTACCTTGGAATTTGAAGATCCTCTGGAAGTTGGCGCGATCAGCGCCACTTCCCACGTGGTCAGCGCCATCCATTCGGGAAGCTGGCCGCGCCATCAGCGCCGGAGTTAAAATAGTGGCGCGATCCGCGCCATACCTCGAATCTGCAGTTTTGCAAAGCTGTCAAAGGCCAATCTTGGGATTTCATTTACCCAAGCATAAATAACAGAAGCCACTTCAGTCTTGGGGATCTTTTTGGATGAAATATTCACCAATGGAGGAAGAAGAAAGCTTGGGAGTTGATTCTAGGGTGTGGGTGTGAGGGGAAGAGGGTTCTTCCCTCTTCCCTTCCTCTTCTTCCTTGTACATATCATCAAGCATGCTTCTTTTTGTTGTACCAAGGCCATCCATGTTAGGTTTGGCTAGTTCCCTTTTGTAATTGGTGCTAAACATTCAAGGTTACTTGCATTTGGATTGGATTGAGTGTTATTATTCATTTATGCCAAGTTATTTCATTACACTTTGCTTGAATGTCTTCATCTCTTCTCTAGACTTGATCAACCTAGTTGAGAGCTCAGAGCTAGGGCTCACAATAGGGATATTGGCGCTTTAGTCTTGGAACCCAGTGTGGTGACTTGTTTTACATCACCTAGGGATAAGGATGTAGGCTTGCAATCTTTCTAGTGCATCACTTAATGCTTAACCTAATAAATGCTACTAAGGGATTAGGGTATTGAAAAGGGTTAAAGGGTTAATGTCACTAAGGAATTAGGGCTTAACTATTAATGAATGAGGATGCATGATTGAGTAGCTAGTGTAGATGAATGTTACAAACGATCCATGTAAGAATGTCAGGAGCATGGGGTGTGGGTCTCCCTAGCTACATTAGCTTACGTTTGGTACAACCATTATCTATTTTGTTTATAATACCTTAGGTTTATATTTAGCTTTTAATTTACTTTGTCCAACAACATTTCTCTCAAATATCTTTTGTCGTCCAACCTAAGGATACGATTTATGATTTAATTGGTCAAACAATCCTCGTGGGAACGATATCTTTCTTATCACTTTATTACTTGAGCGATTGGTGCACTTACCGAGTACGCAACAATGAACTAATCAGGTTGAATGATGAGAACAAACTCAAAACATCTTCTTTCTAAACTCTTGAATGAAGCTTCTTTTGCTTTTGAAATCACTCAAAAACCCATGAGTGTTATTAATGTTGATGCAAGAACATATAAAACTCAGAAAAACACTTTAGAAACCTTTAGGAAGCTTGTGTTGATTCAGTATACGAAATTCTCAAGTTACAAAACAAACTAGGTCAAGGTTCTATTTATAACTAAATTTTGTAACTGTTAGTAATCGATTAAACATGCCCAATAATCGATTATTTCACTTATGTAATCGATTAAATCAACTTTGTAATCGATTAAAGTGTTCTACAGAAATCTGGATATAAGCAATGAACAAAATAATCGATTATTCCGTCTTGTAATCGATTAAGACAGAGAGTTGTAAAAACTTGAAATACACTATGTAATCGATTACTGATTTTGGTAATCGATTAAACCAAGAAGCTTTAGAAATCATATTGTACTATGTAATCGATTACTATATTTGGTAATCGATTAATGGAGCAAACATGTTAAGCACAAACATATAATGTAATCAATTAAAAACCTTGGTAATCGATTAAGACAGGAAGATGGCTTTTTCTGTTTAGCCTATGTAATCGATTACTGCTCTTTGGTAATCGATTCTTCCAGAGAGACTTAAAAACATGTATAGCAATGTAATCGATTACTGCCTGTTGGTAATCGATTAAAGTGTTCATCAAGGCAGTTTATATGTAAACGAAGGTCAAATAATCAATTAATCCGATAGGTAATCGATTACATTGTTCTTGAAAAGTTTTCCAGAATGAACTAAGAACAAAATAATCGATTATCTCCTTAATGTAATCGATTACATTAGTAGAAAACTTATTTTTCCAAAAACCTTTGATTCAATTCAAAAACTTAATCAATTTATCAAAGCCTTGTGAGTTCTATTACTCAAATTAATTGACTTAATGAATGATGTGAATGCAATGCACTTGGATCACCAGAATTGCTTCTTTCTTACACATTTAACACCAAACAATCTTCAAGGCTTCAATGCATGTTGAAAGCTCAAAACCAAAGCTTGATTCCTCTTCCATTCTTCAAATAGCTCCTCTGAAATCAACAAAGGCTTGATATATGTTGCAATAAATGCAAAAATATGGTCATATTGCAAAATTTTGCAAGAACGAAAGGCAACCTCAAACTGAAGCTCAAGTGGCTGCTGATCAACAACATGAGGAAGAGGAGGAGGAGCAGTTATTTGCAGCAACCAGTTTTTCCATCAACAATAATGGTGAAAGTTGGTTGATTGATTATGGATGTATGTATCATATGACCTATGAAAGTCAGAATAGGCAATGGAGAGTGCATAGTTGTTAAAGGAAAAGACACGGTTGGAATTGAAAGTTGCTTAAGTACTAAAATCATTACTGATGTGCTTTATGTACCCGAAATTAATCAAAATTTGTTGAGTGTTGGCCAGATCCTAAAAAGGAATACAAAGTATTATTTGAAGATAAAATGTGTCTAATTCAAGATGCAAAAGGACAAGATTTGTTTAAGGTCAAAATGAAGGGGAAAAGCTTCTCTTTGGACCTTATGGAAGAAGGGTAGGCTGCTATTTCTGTTGATTTCAAAGAAGCTATTTGAAGAATGGACATAGAATCAAGCTTGGTTTTGTACTTCCAACATGCCTTGAAGCCTCAAAGATTAATTTGTGATTAATGTAAAAGGAAGAAGCATTTCTGGTGATCTAAGTGCATTGCATTCACATCATTCATTAAGTTTTTTAATTTGAGTTATAAAATTCACAAGGCTTTGATAAATTGATTAAGTTTTTGAATTGAATCAAAGGTTTTTGGAAAAATATATTTTCTACTGATTTAATCGATTACATAAAAGTAATAATCGATTATCTTGTTCTTAATTCATTCTGGAAAACTTTTCAAGAACAATGTAATCGATTACATATCGGATTAATCGATTATTTTACCTACGATTACATATAAACTGTCTTGATGAACAGTTTAATTGATTACCAACAGGCCGTAATCGATTACATAGGCTAAACAGAAAAAACTATCTTCTTGTCTTAATCAATTACCAAGGTTAGTAATCGATTACATCATATGCCTGTGCTTAACATGTTTTGCTACATTAATCGATTACCAAATGTAGTAATCGATTACATAGTTCAATATGGTTTATGAAGCTTCCTGGTTTAATCGATTATCAGAATCCGTAATCGATTACATAGTGTATTTCAAGTTTATGAAGCTTTCTGTCTTAATCGATTACAAGACAGAATAATTGATTATTTTGTTCGTTGCCCATATCCAGATTTCTGTAGGACACTTTAATCGATTACATGGTTAATTTAATCGATTACATAAGTGAAATAATCAATTATTGGGCGCGTTTAATCGATTACTGACAGTTACAAAAGTTTGTTATAAATAGAACCCTTGCTCAGCTTGTTTAGTAACTTGATCAATTCGTATTCTGAGCATACATAAGCTTTCTAAACACATTCTTAGTGATTTTCTGGGTTCTATGAGTTCTTGTCTTCACTAAAACACTTATGGGTTTTTAAGTGATTCTTGAAGCAAGAAGATTCTTTCAAAAGGGTTAAGGAAGGAGATGTTCTGAGTTTGTTTTCATTATTCAACTTGGTATATTCATTCATTTGCATATCACTCATTGGATCATCAGGTGATTTCTTTCCTTAACTCAGTGGTTGTAATTCTTTTTTGAATTTGTATTGAATTGACTATTGTAATTGGGTTTTTTGCTTGTAAACTAGAGATAGGGTTTCTCTAGGGGTTGTGCTGAGTAGTGTTCTCAGTGGGTTTGTCTCTAAGAATCTAATAGTGTTTTAGATTTCTGTACTTTATCTAGAGTTGATAAAGGGAGACTTTGTAATTACTTGTAAGAACAGAAAATTGCAATAGTGGAACTCCATTCTAGTATTGAGTGGAAGAAAACTGGATGTAGCTTCATAGTGTTTGAAATGAACCAGTATAAATCTTTTGTGTTTGGATTCTAATCTTTTTCTTGATTATATTCTGTCTATCTTGATTGTTTTTTCTCTGCTTATCAATTCAATTTTGAGCTATTGGATACCTTGGGCTGAGCATTTGATTGAATAAGGATTCTTGGTTTCAAAAGTGATAAAGATCCTAAGGGAAACTCTGATTTTGTCTAAGGAAAATTTTAATTTACCAAGCCTAACCAATTCACCCCCCTCTTGGTTAAGTGTGAAGTGTTCCTAATATTTTATAATTTCAAGTACAATTAATGTCACTGAGCTTTGGCACAAGAGGTTGGGTCATTTCAACCATGCTTCATTGTTGTACATGAAAAAATAGAATATGGTGGAAGGCTTGCCATCATTAGAAGATCATGTAAGCTGTTGTAGCGTGTGCAAGTATGGGAAGCAGTCTAGGCAACCATTTCTACAGTCAAAATGGAGAGCATCACAGAAGCTACAGTTGATTCATACAGACCTTAGAGGACTGCAACCTAAATTATCTTTAAAGGGAAGTCAATATTGCATTGCCTTTATTGATGATGCAGATCTGAAGTTGCATGAGTTTTCAGGAGGTTTAAAGCTTGGATTGAAATCAATCTAATTGTAAAATACAGGTTTTAAGGTCTGAAATGGGAAAGAATATGTCTCAGATCAATTTAATTCATTCTGTGAAAAGGTTGGGATTGAGCACCAACTTACTACCCCTTACACTCCACAACAAAATGGAGTGAGTGAGCAGAAGAATAGAGCAATAATGAAGATTGCTAGATGTATGATGCATGAGAAAGGACTTCCAAAGAAATTTTGGGCTGAAGCTGCTAATACAACTGTGTTTTTGTTAAACAGGCTTCCTACAAAGGTGTTATGAGGGAAAACTCCTTTTGAAGCTGAAAAAAGAATAGAACACTTCAATATAACCAAGAGGGGGGGGGGTGAATTGGTTGAACCTTGGTAAATTAAAATTTTCAAATCAGAGTTTTTCCACAGGATCTTTATCACTTTAAAATGTTTTGAAACCAAGAATCATCTATTCAATCAAATTCCTCTGTCAAGAAATCAATGAGCAATACAAAACTTTCTGTACAGACAATTTGAATCACCACTAAAGTAATTGAGAGATGAAGAGATAAGAAGAAAGATTAGCCACAGATTTTTATACTAGTTCACTTCAAACACTATGAAGCTACATCTAGTTCTTCCACTCAACACTAGAGTAGAGTTCCACTATTGCAAAAAATATTCTTACAAGATATTACAAGCCTCTCTTTATCAACCCTAGATAAAGTTCAGAAATCTAAAACACTATTAGACTCTTAGAGACCAAACCCAAACTGAGAACACTACTCAGCTTCCCTTAGAGAAACATTATCTCTAATCAAGTAAGAAAACCCTTTTACAATAGACTAATCTTTACAGAATTCAATTAAAAGAATTACACCTTCAAAGAATAAGGAAAGATTTCACCTGATAATCCAAAGAACATATGCATGTGAAAGATTCAATCAGGTTGAAAGAAAGATTACAGACTCAATGCATTCCTTTCCTTAAGCTTTGAAAACCAATGATGCTTCACTCTTCAAATCAATAACCC
>PYAF01001473.1:96263-112271 GCA_007407185.1 Glycine tomentella
AATAGACTAATCTTTACAGAATTCAATTAAAAGAATTACACCTTCAAAGAATAAGGAAAGATTTCACCTGATAATCCAAAGAACATATGCATGTGAAAGATTCAATCAGGTTGAAAGAAAGATTACAGACTCAATGCATTCCTTTCCTTAAGCTTTGAAAACCAATGATGCTTCACTCTTCAAATCAATAACCCATACGGATTTGTGAAGCCTAAATGTGTTCTGAAACTCAGAAAACTCACTAAAGAAAGCTTATGATCGTTTGTGATTGCCTAGTATTCGAAATATTCAAAATTACAAAGAACAGGGCCATGAGTTCTATTTATAACAGCTTTCTAACTGAAAATAATCGATTAAACACGCTCCTGTAATCGATTATTTCGCATATGTAATCGATTAATTCAAGAATGTAATCAATTAAAATGCTCCTGATATGTTCTGGGTTTGAGCTATGAACAATGTAATCGATTATTCCATGGAGTAATCGATTAAGACAGACAGACATGTTTTTCTTAATACACTATGTAATCAATTACAAAATTTGGTAATCGATTAAGCCAGTCAGTCCTATATCCTCAAATGTACTATGTAATCGATTAAAACGACATGTAATCGATTAAACCAGCAGAACATGTTTCTCATAGGCATAGATGTAATCGATTACCAATTTCTGTAATCGATTAGGGCAGTCAGCATGATTTTTCTATTTAAGCCTATGTAATCAATTAATTCGATATGTAATCGATTACATTGTTCTTGATTTGTTTTCCAGAAGGCACGAAGAACAAAATAATCGATGCTATCAATGCTGTAATCGATTAATGTAGTAAAACATCATTTTTCCAAAAACTTAGCTTTTTTAATTTATTAATTACTTTTACTTGGACCTTTAATCTAACAATCCTAGATGAATGAATATGCATGATATGCTTTTGGATTATCAGATTACACAACTTTCCTTTTACATGAATCAAATTGATCTTCATGGCTTTTTTGACATTTTTCCAATGAGACATGTTGAAAGCACAAAACCACCAAAGCTTGATCCTTGTTCATTCATGCATGGCTCCTCTTCAATCAACAGAAGCATGGTATGGCCTCAAACCTTTTTTTTTTCAAAACTTCAAAGCTTTTGGCTCTATTTGTTTTACTTACGTGCCTTAGGTGAAAAGAGACTAGTTAGATAAAAAGGCAAATGTTGGAATCTTCATTAGCTATAGCACAACTTCAAAGGGATAGAATCTTGCAACCACAAACTGGTAAAATTCTAATAAGCAGAGATGTTCATTTTGATGAAGATAAACAATGGAATTGGGAGAAAGATGAATTGAAGAAAGTTTCTAATTTTTTCTTTTATAAAAGATGAAAATGTTGATGATTCTCCTGTTGGAGGAACTAGATTGCTTTCTGATATTTATGAAAGATGTAATGTTGTTGTGTTAGAGCCTACAAATTTTATAGAAGTAGAGATGGATCCAAAGTGGATAGTTGCAATGAAGGAGGAGCTCAGTATGATCGAGAAGAACCATACTTGGGAATTGGTTTCTAAACCCCAACACAAAAATGTTACTAGTGTTAAATAAGTATTTTTTTTAGAACCAAAATCAATGTAGATGGTTCCATTAATAAACACAAGGCCAGATTTGTAGTGAAGGGTATGCACCAAGTACTTGGAGTTGATTTTTTTGAAACATTTTCTACGGTGGTTCAACTAGATGTGAAGTCTACTTTTCTCCATGGTTATTCGTAGGAGGAGATATATTGAACAACTTGAGGGTTTTGCAATTAAAGGACAAGAGGACAAGGTTTATTTTTTGAAAAAAGCCAAATGGTTTGAAGCAGGCTCCAAGGGCTTGGTACAACAAAATTGATGAGTACTTGTTTAGTATTATTGGCTTCAGAAAAAGTCTTAGTGAGTCAACTCTTTAAGTGAAATGCTTGAATTCTGATATTTTAATTGTTTCTCTATATGTGGGTGATCTTGTTGTAACAGGAAGCAATATTGTGTTTGTTGAGGAGTTCAAGCAAGATATGATGAAGGTCTTTGAAATGACAGATTGTGGAGAAATGACTTTCTTTCTCGAAATGAAAGTCAAACAGAATGAAAAAGGACTTTTTATCATCCAAAAGAAATATGCAAAAGAGATTTTGATGAAGTTCTTGGTGGAGAACTATAAAATTGTAAGTACTCCAATGTCTCACAAGTTGAAGCTATGCAAGGATGATGGCATTGAAAAGGTGGATGAGACTGATTTCAGAAGCCTTGTTGGTTGTTTCCTGTATCTTACAACAACAAGACCTAATATTTTGCATGTTGTATGTGTTCTCTCAAGGTTCTTACATTGTGCAAGTTAAGTGCATCTTCAAGCAGTTAAACATGTGCTTAGATATATAAAAGAAACTCTTGATTATGGTGTCTCATTTTATTTTAATCGAGAATTTAATTTCCATGGGCATCTTTAAACACTTCAGGCTATTGTTTTACATTTGGTTCTCAAGTGTTTTCTTGGACTTTAAAGCAGCATGATATTGTGGCTCAATCAACTACAAAAGCAGAGTTCGTTGTTGCTACTACAATGGTTAATCAAGCTTTGTAGGTGAGGAAAATTCTTGCTGATCTACAGATAGTTCAAACAGATTCAACTAAGGTGTTTGTAGATAATCAAGTTGCAATCAATTTCAAATAATTCAATTTTTCAAGGGAAGACAAAGCACTTCAATATTAAACTCTATTTCCTTAGAGAAGTTCAAAAGGAAGGGCAGGTTCTGTTACATTAATGTAAGACAAAAGACCAATTGGCAAATATCTTCACAACACCACTTTTGAAAAGAAGGTTTGAGAACCTGAGAGAGAAACTTGGAGTTAATAGCTACTGATGCAAGGAGCACTACTAGAAAAAGCGTTTTCCACGTTGGTTCTTTAGCACATTCCACGATAGTTCGGAAACATCTTTGAACCCGTCGTCTTGAAAAGTCAACTTTTTCCACAAATTGAACCTGCCGCCTTAGAATCTCTATTTCTACGTTAGTTCTCTTCGAAACTGTCTAAGAATATGTTTTTTTTTTTGTTTTAAAAATATTAAAAAATTGATATTTTTAAGACGGTTTCTTTAGAGTCTCTAAACAAACCACAATTTATTGTGGTTTATTATTTATAAATTAATTATTTTAAAATACAATATTTTTATTTAGAAACAAAACCATTGTTTATATTATATTAAAAGTTAAATATAAACCTAAAATTATTTTATCTTTATTTAAATATAATTACAAAGTGCATCACGACATCAAATTTGTTCTCTAAAAATATTTTATTAACCTAAAAACCAATCGAATAAACAATCTTTTGAAAATGATAGGAACACTTCAATACAACCAAGAGGGGGGTGAATTGGTTGAACCTTGATATTTAAAAATTTTCAAATCAGAGTTTCCACAGGATCTTTATCACTTTAAAAAATTGTTGAAACCAAGAATCTTATAATCAATCAAATTCCTCTATCAAAAAAATCAATAGACAACTGAAATCTTTCTGTGCAAATAATTTGATTCACAACCAAAACAATTAAGAGATGAAGAGATTAGAATAAAGATCAGCCACAATATTTATACTGGTTCACTTCAAACACTATGAAGCTACATCCAGTTCTTCCACTCAACACTAGAATGGAGTTCCACTATTGCAAATTAATGTTCTTACAAGATATTACAAGCCTCTCTTTATCAACTCTAGATAAAGTTCAGAAATCTAAAACACTATTAGATTCTTAGAGACCAACCCAAAACTGAGAACACTACTTAGCAATCCCTAGAGAAACACTATGTCTAGTTATCATGCAAGAAACCCATTTACAATAAGCCAATCTTTACAGAAATCAAATAAAAGATTTACATCCACAAAGAATAAGGAACGAATTCACCTGATAATCCAATGAACAAGATGCATATGTATGATTCACCAAGTTGAAAGAATGAATAACAGATTCAATGCATCCCTTTCCTTACTCTTTGAAACTCAATGATGCTTCACTCTTCAAATCAAAAACCCATAAGAATTTTTGTGAAGCCAAGACGTTTTTGAACTCAGAAAACTCACTAATGAAAGCTCATGAATGTTGATTCCAGTGAAGTCAAGCATCATGAACAAGGTTCAAGCCTCAAGAAGTTTTGAGCTTTCAACATGTCCAAAGGCTAAAAGAACCATGGAAGCATTGAAGATTAATTTGATTAAATGTAAAAGGGAGTATATGATCTGATAATCCAAGTGTACATTTCATGTCATGCATTATTCATTCATCTAGGGTTATTTATTAGATTAAAAGAATTGATCAAAGGTAGCACTTAAAAGGTTAAGCTTTTAGAAAAACTAAGTTTTACTGAAGTAATCGATTACATACATATTGGAATCAATTATTTTGTTCTTCGTGCCTTTGAAAAACAAATCAAGAACAATGTAATAGATTACATATCGGATTAATCGATTATATAGGCTAAATTTGAAAAATAGATCCTTCGGTCTTAATCGATTACAAAATTTGGTAATCGATTACAAGCCTGCTTTGAAAAGAACATGACCTATTGAAGTAATCGATTACGTAGTTCAAATCAGAAAATATGGTCCCTCTGGCTTAATCAATTACAACAATTGGTAATCGATCACACTGTACATTTTAGAGAAACATGTCACTCTGGCTTAATTGATTACGTATCGGGATAATCGATTAAATAGTTCATAGCCAAAATCCAGAAAGCATCAGGAAAATTTTAATCGATTACATCTTGAATTAATCGATTACAAATGGTAAATAATCGATTATAGGAGCGTGTTTAATCGATTATTATCAGTAAAAATCTGTTATAAAAAGGAACCTCTCAGGCTGAGGTTAATGGCTTTTGCAATTACTGAGTATTACGAATTCTAAGGCATTTAAACATGTTCTGAGCTTTCATTAGAGAGTTTCTCTTAGTTCTAAACACATAGACTTCACTAAATTCTTATGGGTATTTGATTCAAGAAGGTGAAGTATCATCATTCATTCAAAGCATAAGGAAAAAACTGCATATGGCTGTGTAATCAGTTAATCAACCCGAGTTTCATTCACTTTGCATTCATTCACTTAAGGATATGGTGAAAAGCATGATTAATCATTCTTCTTTACCTGAGTCACTTTGGGGGGAACCAGTAAAGACTACACAGTTTATATCCTTAATAGGGTTCCAACTAAGGCAGTGACCAAACCTCCTATGAGCTATGGACAAAAAATAAACCTAGCATAAGACATTTACATATTTGGGGTTGTCCAGCTAAAGCAAGGCCTTATGAGCCTAATTAAAGAAAGTTGGACTCAAACTATTAGCTGCTATTTTGTTGGATATGCTTAACGCTCTCGGGGCTTCAAGTTTGACGATCCCACTACAAGATCATTTTTTGAAACGGGAAATGTGAGATTCCTTGAGGATGTTGATTTTGAAGGGGGAGATAAAGTAAGAAATGTTGTCATTGAGGAAGAGAATTTTGTTTCTTTTCTTGATGTTGTCGTCATTTAAGTTGCAACTCCAGTACAAACAATTAATGATCAGACTCTTATTCTTGACATCATTCCAAAACAAGACAACAATGAAATTTCCCCAATCGTACCTATGGAAAAAGTCAACAACCTCAAGAAGTGCCATTAAGAAGATCCACTAGAGATAAGAGAAGTGCAATTTCAGATGATATTTTAGACTTAAAGGAAGATGACCCAATCAACTTCCAACAAGTCTTAGATAGTTGTAATGCTTATAAGTGGATTGATTCCATGAAGGATGAGATGAAATGGATATCTAAGACCAAAAGAGATTCAAAAGGTAATATAGAAAGATATGAGGCTCGTCTTGTCGCTAAGGGTTTCACTCAAAAGGAAGGCATAGACTATAAAGAGACTTTCTCTCTGGTTTCTTTAAAAGGCTCTTTTAGGACAATTATGGCACATGTAGCTCATTTTGACTTAGAGCTACATCGGATGGATGTTAAGACAGTATTTCTCAATGACAACATTGATGAGACAATTTATATGACCCAGCCAGAAAACTTTGTTTATGGAGATTCAAAGTCTATGATTTGTAAGTTAAAGAAATCCATCTATGGTCTCAAACAAGCTTCTCATCAATGGTATCACAAGTTTCATCAAGTTATAATCTCTAATGGTTTCGAGGTGAACATGGTGGAAGATTGTGCATATCATAAATTTAGTGGGAGTAAATTTATCTTCTTGATTTTATATGTCGATGATATATTACTTGCCAGTAGTGATATAGGCTTATTGCACGAAACCAAGAAATTTCTCGCTAAGAATTTTGAGATGAAAGATCTCGGTGTCGCCTCTTTTGTATTAGGAATTCAGATACTTCGAGATCGTTCTCGAGGTATTCTTGGGTTGTCACAAAAGAGCTATATTGAAAAGATTTTGGAAAGATTTGGCATGAAAGATTGTACATCAGGAGATACGCCCATATCTAAAGGAGATAAGTTTAATCTTGAACAATGCCCAAAGAATAAACTTGAGACTATGGAAATGGAAAAGATTTCTTATGCATCAACTGTAGGAAGTCCAATGTATGCTCAAGTTTGCACTCGTCCTGACATAGCATTCATAGTGGGAGTATTGGTAGATACTTGAGTAACCCATGGATGGATCACTAGAAAGCAGCTAAAAGGGTAATGCGTTATTTAAAGAGAATAAAGTATTACATGCTCACATATAAGAGGTCAGCTGAATTAGAGATCATCGGGTATACTGACTCTGATTTTGCTGGATGCCAAGATAATAAAAGATCCTCATCAGGTTATGTCTACATGTTGGCAAGAGGAGCTATTTTTTGGAAGAGTGTTAAGCAGACACTTGTACCTTCCTCTACTATGGCCGCTGAGTTTGTAGCTTGTTTGGAGGTGTCCAACCATGGGATATGGCTTTGAAATTTTTGTCACAGGGCTGCGTGTAGTAAGTGGTGTTGAAAGGCCACTAAAGATTTATTGTGATAATAATCAGCAGTGTTTTACTCCAACAATAACATAAGCTCTTCAAAATCAAAGCACATCGATATAAAGTTTTTGGTTGTTAAAGAAAGAGTTCAGAGCGGTTTAATTTCCATAGAACACATAGGGACAAACTCCATGCTTACAGACCCGCTTACTAAACGCTTAGTGCCTAGGGTCTTTCACGAGCATACTGCTCATATGTGTGTTATTTTGTGTGATGACACTATGGTTTAGTGGGAGTTCCTTATGTTGGAGTTCTATGTAAAGACATTTATATGTTTATTTTATCCAGAATAAAGATTTTGATGTTATTGTCCCTCTAAACGTGTATTTTTGTGCTTGTGTTTTTGCTTTGTGTATGCGAAAAATTAAGGATTGATCTCATAAGGACTAAAGAAGGACCAATTGGAAACAGACATGGTAGAGATCACATTGCATGTAATTTACATGCCAGTCATCCATACTTGATCTATGTTGTTGAATATGTTGGTGGGATGACCATGGAAGGTTTAGTTACACCTATGAGTGACAAAAGCCACCATGATCTCATATTGATATAAGAGATGGACCAGATTGTATCTAAGGAGGAATCTAAGGATAAATAGCACACAGTTGTGAAATAAGGATATATGATATAATTATCTCATGTCAATATGTAGCCCAAGTAGGAGATTGTTAGGAAATTAAATTTCCTAACGTTGTTATGTGCTACATATTGTATTAATAATTATATTATGCTATTTAATATATATTGGGTAAATTAAAGTAATCAATTAAATATACCCAAATAGATTCTTAAGTACATAAGGGATAAATGAGTGGATACCAGTGTTGGGCCAATTAGGTTTAATGGGAGCTTACTGGCCCAACAATAAACACTATATATAGGGTTATGGTCCCCAATATGTCAAGTCAAGTTTCTTTTCTTTCTTTCCCATCTAGAGAGAATACCCTCTGAGGGCTGATTTGACTGAGGAAGACTAAAGTTCATAAGAAAAGGCTAAAGACTAGAAGATTAAAGATAAATCACTGCTGCGATGGAAACAGGTACGTGTTATTTGTTTAAAATTTCTTGATGGTTCAATATGATGTTTCTGGGGTTTTATTAGGTGATGGTTTTCACCATAAGGGTTAAGGAATTAATTTTCCAACATAGTATTGTCATGGTAGGTGTTTTCACATGGCTTAGCTGTGTAAGAAAAAATGTAGAACCCAGAAACCCAAGGTCAATATCCTTGGGTGAAAAGGGAAAATGAATCAGTCCATATGTCAATATCCTTTTTTTGATGGTTTAACCAGAATATTATTTATCTTGGACAATTAATTGAAAAAATTCACAACAAAATTGTTTCCACTAAGGATTGAAATAAATGTCCTTGTACTATTATTTGATTTAAAAAAATTCATTAACAAAAATATATTTTATTAATCAAGAATTCAAGATTATCTTCATTAAGGGCCAATAACTTTCTTACCTTTCGAATAGAGGTTATGGAAAGGCATTTGCTCACAAGTGTATCAACATTCCAACCTCCTATATTTGCAAAATATCCATGGTTAACCATGGCAGGTGATAGAGCATTTTTAGCTTATTAATTTTTTATTCTTCTTAGATTATTTGAACTTTATTTAACTCTCATTTTCTCACCTTAATTTAGTTTTGGTCTTAGTCAAATAATTGGGCTTAATTGATTATTGTTTCTTATTTTCGGATTTTGTGCTATCTTCCTTATACAAGATCCATAGGACTTTACAAAACTCCAAATGAAGCATATTAGTAGTCCCTAGAAAGCTACGGAAAAGATCTACAATTTTGTTAGAGATGAAATTGGGCAATTATGCCGTTTGGAGGGTCATTTTAGGCTTGGAAGTTAGAGCCTCTGCACTTGGATTTTAGGCTGCTAATTTTGGGCCTTTGCATTGTGTAATTAGCTTAATTAGAGAGATTAGTTGGGCCTAATCAAGGTCCATCCATTACTTCAGATTAGTTAGAGTATATATTAGTTTACTTAGTGTATGTTCAGAGTTATTCAGTTATTTAGAGTCATTTTATGCAAAACACATTTTCAGAAACTTCTAGTACAATTTTTGGATCAAACTCTTTTCACTCTTTTTCTCTCAATTGTTCTTCATATTTCTTCATCCCTTCAACTCTGTTCTTCTATTCTCTTGCTCAATTTTTGTTGTTCTTCCATTGGTGAGGACTATGGAAGGCTAAAGAACTAATCAATCCAAGGATCCAGTTCAAGCAATGATGAATTTGAGTTCTGGTTAAGTATTTCGAAATATGTTATGAATGTTCATCCTCTTCTCCAATTCTATTGTCGTATTCATGATTTTGAATGTGTTTAAGATTGAAAATGAATTAGGTTATTCGTTTATTCCCTAATTCAAATCCTAATTATAGATTAATTGGATGATACTTCAATATGTTTTGTGATCTCAATGTAATTAGGGATTAGTTCGATTGAATTACCTCTAATTAGATTGGCTGGACCTTCATAATAGGATCATCATATGTAGCAAACTGTGATAATTCAAATTTCTTGGATTTGGATGCTCCTTAAATTTGCTTCATAAACTTGTTAAAATTTGTGATTTTGTTTCTGGTAATTGCCTACAAACTGCTCGATGAAATTGAAAACAATATGAATACACCCAAATACCAAGAGGGGGTGAATTGGTATAAACGTGACCTTTTAAAACTTTTACAAAATCAGAGTTGAAGGATCTTTATCACTTTTTTAAAAACAATGAAACTTCAATTCAAACAAACCACTCAGTCCAAGGAATCAATGACAAAAATCTGCACTTGTTGATTAAGAAAGAAATCATAGTTGTCAAGAGATTAAGAAATAGAAAGATCAACACAAAAACTTATACTGGTTCACTTCTCAAGAGAAGCTACATCCAATTCTTCTAGTCAAACTAGATTAAAGTTCTACTATATCAAATCTATTCTTTTACAAGTGATAATCCTTATCCACCCTAGATAAAGAATCATAATTCTAACACCATATTAGAAATCAAATCACAAAGAACCTGAGAACTCTACTCAGTTCTTTACCCCTAGAGAACACTACTCTAGAAAGCTTGAAAGAAAAATAATTTAATTTTAGCCTTACACAAATTTAAAACAAACAAAACAATTTACTAGAAAAGTTCAAGAGAGATACAACCTGTGATCCTCAATGAATGAATGAATGTTACCAATCTATTCCAGGTTGCATGAATTCTATTGAACAAAAAATCAACTCTCTTGAAGTTCTTTTGAAGAATCTTGTCTTAACACATCATCATTAATGAAGCATGTAATCTTCAGAAAATCTGTTTCTTGGACCTTTTAAAGCTTAGAAAGTATTGAGTAATTCGTAAATTCAGATTGCATGTTGTATCTAAAAGCACAAATCCAAAAGCTTTAAGTAGAAAATAGATTTAATAGATTGCAATCAATTAATACGTAAGTGTAATCGATTATTTTTCATAAAGTAATTGATTAATATAGCAAGTAATCGATTAAAATGTTCTTTAGACAATCTGAAAAACTTTTATGAACAATATAATCGATTAAATCGTGATGTAATCGATTAAACCGGTCTGTCTCAGTTATGTAATAAGCCTTTGTAATCAATTACATATGAGTGGTAACCGATTAAGGTTGTCATGCTAGGTTTTGTATTAAGCCTTGGTAATCGATTACAGTAAGTGGTAATCGATTAAGGCAGTCATGCTATGTTTTGTAAAATACGCTATATAATCGATTACGATTTGCTTGTAATCGATTAAAATGTTCTTCATGGCTTTTCCAGAAATAATACAAGCAGGTATTCGATTACTTATTGCATGTAATAGATTAAGGCAATGCGCATTTTTATTTTTCAAAACCAAAGCCATGAGAATTCCTTTTCAAATGCAAACATGTAATCTTGAATGCTTTTCTTCAGTCATGAATGCATGTATATGAATATGCTTATGCAGTGCAAGGATCACAAGTCAAGCTTCTTGAACTACTTAGACAAAATAACAAATGCCTTCAATTTGATTGGCATGTAAAAAGCTAAAACTCTAAAGCAATATCTTCATCCTTGCCTTGATCTTTTTCCAGCTCCCCCTATATCCAACAATCTCCCCCTTTTTGGCTTTGATCATGTGATAAGTGCCATATTTTAGTTAATTTCAGGATTATAATGTTGGCACTTATCTTTTGATTTCAGTGAATTGCTTATAAATTTGCCCTAATCCTATTTGTTTTGTAGCTAGAACATATATAAAGGTTATTGTTTACATTTTGGAAGATTAGTCCAATCAAATTTGGTATTTTGATAGGTATCAGGTGTATCAAAACATCCAAAGCAAGCAAAACCAACAAAAAAGGGCAAAAAGGTCAAAATAGGAAGTTTCTTGAAGCAAATTTTGCCCATGGCTAGCAGCTTTCTTCATTGTTAAGAAGTTAACTCACCCAGGCAAGCATTTTATGTGTAAATCAGTCGCCTGGGTGAATGGCATTCTTCATAACTAAGTTTTAACTCGCCTGGGTGGGTGAAAACAGGCCAAATTAGTTGCCTGGGTGAGTGGACCTAAGCTAGTCACCAATTCTTATAAATAAGCATGCAAATGAAGAAGAAAGTAAGCTTTGGAAGTGAGAGAACATGAGGAGCAGATTTAGGAGCTTAGAGAGAGTGAGAGAAGTGTGAAATTAGTGAGGAAACTCTGCCGGAGAGGATCGGTGATGTCTTCCTTCATCATTTCTTTAGTTGATCGTGTGGACTCAAGCACTTCAAGACCACATCAAAGCTAACTTGTATCTCTTGGAAAAGCATGAAGAAGCACACTAACTCAGTGCAAACACAAAAGAAGTGTTGTCTATTTTAATAGATTACCAGATTCCTATAATAGATTACATATGCATTTTGTAAATAGTTTTTGATACATGTAATCGATTACCAGCAATTCAGTTTCACACAGAAACAAGAATTGTCTGTTTTAATCGATTACAAGTGCGAATTAATCGATTACTTCAGCGTTGAAATTGCATTGTGCATGTTGAGCAGCCAAGGGTCACTTTAGGGAAGCTTGCACTTCAAGCTTCATTTGGGATTCATTTCAATTTGCATTTTCCTTACATTTAGTGACATTTAGCTTGTAATTTAGTGGCTTTTATAAGGTGCCAAAATTGAATGTAACTAACTTTTGGGTTCATTAATGCAATTCTGAAAATTGTTGTGAGAGTTTCTCTCTTGTTCTTGTGTAAGAACTTCTTGAGTCTTATCAATGGCTTCTCAATGCTATTGTGGTGATTCTTCCTAAGCTTATTGGAAAACTTTTCCATGGTGCCAGCCATCTTCATCCCTAACCTTTCTTCCATCTTCCATTGCTGAATTAAAAAGCTTAAAAACAACACGAAATTCTTGTGAAAGTGCAGAAGTTAGAGTTCTTGAAGTTTGCTTGAAGATTGGGTTTCATTGCAAGGTAGATTTGGGAAAACTAATGGCTATGGGTTCAGCTATGCATCATAGCTACATCACAGCCAGACATCAATTAAGATGATACACAAAGGGAAAATATTGTTCATTATAGATGCTTGGTGAATGGAAAGGTTTGTTCTCTTATCATTGTTGGAGGAAGTTGTACCAATGTTGCAAGCACTAGATTAGTGGAGATGCTTGGCTTAAAAACCATCACTCACCCTAAACCTTATAAATTACAATGGTTGAGTGACAATGGTGAGTTGGTTGTGAATAAGCAAGTGTTACTTACATTCTCCATTGGAAAGTATGTTGATGAAGTGCTTTGTGATATGGTTCCCATGGAAGCTGGCCATGTGTTGCTTGGAAGACCTTGGCAATATGATAGAGATGTTGTCCACAATGGGGCCACCAATCGCTATTCTTTCCTTTATAAAGGTAAAATGGTAGTTCTCTCACCTTTATCTCCAAGTGAGGTGTGTGAGGATGAAACAAAAATGAGATTGAAAAGAGAAAAATAAAAGAAAATCAAAGATGAAAAGAGTCCTTTGAGAGAGAAAATCCAAAAAGAAAAGGATGGCAAAAAGAGTGGAAAGAAAGAACAAAAGAAAATAGAAAAAACAGTGAAATAAATTAGTGATAAAAGAGAGTTTGTTCATCAAACCTAAGGAAGTCAAAAAAGTGATGCTAGCTAGACAACCAATGTATTTACTTATTCCAAATTTTATGTGCTTGTCTTCTAGTTCCCTTGAGTTGCCTCAAGGTTTTGATACGCTTTTAAAGGAGTTTGAGGATGTCTTTCCACAAGACATACCCCATGGTTTGCCCCTTTTAAGAGGAATTCAACATCAAGTTGATCTTGTTTCGGGAGCTTCAATTCCTAATAGGGCTTCCTATAGGAGTAATCCAGAAGAGACCAAAGAGATTCAAAAATAGGTTGAAGAGTTGATGCAAAAAGGATGAGTGAAGGAAAGCTTGAGCCCATGTGCAATGTCGATCATCCTAGTCCCCAAGAAAGATGGCAAATGGAGGATGTGCACAGACTGTAGACTCATCAACAACATTACCGTGAGGTATAGACATCCTATCCCTAGACTTGATGATATGTTGGATGAACTTCATGGTTCTTGTGTTTTCTCCAAAATAGATTTGGAAAGTGGTTACCATTAAATTAGAATGAGAGAAGGTGATGAATGGAAAACCGCTTTCAAAACTACGTTTAAACTTTTTGAGTGGTTGGTCATGCCTTTTCACTTAACCAATGCACCAAGCACTTTCATGCATCTCATGAACCATGTTTTGAGGCACTTTATTGGCAAATTTGTGGTTGTTTACTTTGATGATATCTTGATTTATAGTTTAACAATGGATGACCACTTACACCATGTTAGGAGTGTCTTGGAAGTGCTTAAGCATGAAAACTTGTTTGCTAATAGGGATAAATGCACATTTTGCACTAATCAAGTAGTCTTTCTAGGTTTTGTTGTGAGTGCTAAAGGAGTCCAAGTGGATGATGAAAAATTAAGGCTATTAGAGATTGGCCGACACCCAAAAATGCGAGTGATGTGAGGAGTTTTCATGGGTTGGCTAGTTTCTATAGAAGATTTGTTAATGAATTTAGCACTATAGCATCTCCATTGAATGAAATTGTTAAGAAAAATGTGGAATTTGAATGGGAGAGTGAACAAGAGAGTGCCTTCAATGAATTGAAGAAAAGTTGACAAATGCACCCATTCTTGCTCTACTAAATTTTCAAAATCTTTTGAAATTGAATGTGATAGCTGATGCACTTTCAAGGAGATATGCTTTAATCTCCATGCTTGAAACCAAGATGTTTGGATTTGATCACATAAAGGACTTGTATTCTCAAGACCATGACATCTCTAAATTGTTTGAGTTGTGTGAAAAGGGGTCTCATTAAGGTTTCTTTAGGCATGATGAATACTTGTTTAAAAATAAAAGATTGAGTTTGCCTCAAAGTTCTTTGCGTGAACTCATGATTTGTGAAGCTCATAAAGGGGTGTTAATGGGACTTTTTGGGATAGAAAAGACTTTAAACTTAAACATCTTGTATGAACATTTCTTTTAGCCTAAAATGAAATATGATGTCATCAAATTTTGTTCTAATTGCATTGTGTGTCATAAGGCCAAGTCCAAAGTTATGCATCATGGTTTATATACTCCATTGCCAATTCCTAACTCACCTCGGACCAATATTTCTATGGATTTTGTACTTGGTCTTCCAAGGTCCAAGAGTGGCAAGGATTCGATTTTCGTGGTTGTTGATAGGTTTTCCAAGATGGCACATTTCATTCCATGTCACAAGGTGGAAGATGCTTGTCATGTGCCAGATCTTTTCTTCAAAGAAGTAGTGCGTCTTCATGGATTACCAAGGAGCATTGTGTCAGATAGGGTTTCCAAGTTTTTAAGCCACTTTTGGAAAAATTTGTAGGGAAAACTTGGAACCAAGCATCTTTTCTCCACCACTTGTCATCCTCAAACTGATAGGCAAACTGAGGTAGTCAATAGAACACTCTCACAACTCCTAAGGTGTTTTCATCAAATGTAACTTGAAAACTTGGGAATAATGGTTACCCCATATCGAATTCGCTTATAATAAGGTAACCAACTCTACCACTGATAGAGTGTTTTTAGTTAAATTTTTGTCTATCATTATTAGGTTATTTGACCTCTTTTGGACCTTTATTTTCCTATTCTAATTCAGTTTTTGTCTTAGGCAAGTAAGTGGGCTTAATTGCTAATTGTAGCGTATTTTCGGATTCTTGGTCACTTAACGTATCTGACTTGTGTAGGACCTATAGAGTGCTACCGATCTCTAAATGCAGCATTCTAGGAGTCCCTAGAAAGATAATAAAAAGATCTACAAGTTTTCTAGAAATAGCCCGAGGCCAATTCTATTATTTTGAGCTTCAAAGTTAGCACCTCTGCACTCGTAATTTTGGGCTACGAATTGAACTTTTAGTGGTGTAAATAGTAAATAATTAGATTGTTGGGTTTGTTTATGGCCCATTCCATTTTCAGAACTTAGTCACTATATGTATTAGTGACTTTAGTGAAACTTGGACAGCACTTTACAATTCAATAAACAAGTTTTATATTTCTTTCTTTAGTTTTTAGAATCAAAAGCCTGTTCTTCATTTTCTCTCAAGTGTTCTTCATTGTTCTTCATCTTCTTCATTTCCATTTTGCTATTCTTCCATTTTTCTGCATTCACTTCATGGGGCTTTCCTTGGTGATGATCATGGAAGGCTAAATCATTAATCATTCCAAGGATCTTTCTCAAGCAAAAGAAGAATTGGAGTCCCGGTTTGGTATTTCGAATTCTACTTGAATGTTCACCTTCTTCTTCAATTTCTATTATGTTTTCATGATTATGAATGCATTTAGGATTGAAAGTGAATTAGGATTATGGATTCATGTCTTAATTTCAAATGATAATCACAAGATTAATTGAATGATATTTCAGTTAGGGTTGTGGTTTCAATCAATTTAGGAGTAGAATCG
>PYAF01001473.1:122541-155738 GCA_007407185.1 Glycine tomentella
AATTTTTCTTCCTTTCATGCTACATGTGGTCATTTTTTATGATGAATAAAAATCTAGTTTCAATATGGTATTTTCTTAAAAAGAAATCCAATTTAATTTGAATTCTTTTATCTAAAGAAAATTTTGAATATTAGAATTCTAGATGTTCCTAAGAATTTATCCCAATGATAGTTTAAATTAATCTCAAGTAGTCTTATACTGGACAATACATAAACCTTTCATTCTAGACTACATCTTTATCTTATTTTTGATTTGGTCTATACTTCTTCTGACCATCAAAATTACTAAACCATTTTATTAAATAGGTCTATTCATCCTATAATTAAGAGAAAGTTCTATATATTTTATGTACCATTTTTCCATATTTTTCTGATGCTCGAGTTTTCTTGAATACAACCTCAAAGTTGTCATATTCTAAAATTTGTAGAAATTTTATTCTAGAATTTTGTGTCACAAAATATGTTGATACTTAGTCAGCTAAGTGTATTCTATAATTTCATCAAGTTTCTACAAAATTTCTAAAGTTATTTGAGCATTTTTGGTCTAGGGGCATTTTGGTAATTATGTCATTCAACCTAGGGGTATTTTGGTCATTTTCAAAAAATGTCCAAGGGCATTTTTGTAATTTTCATCTTAAGGGTTTTCTAGTAATTTCTACTTCAAGGGAAGAATGATATACTCGTTTTATATTTGTATTCTAATATCATCACATTTCCATAAATTAATTATAACTATTGAATATAATTTTTGAGGATGTTACACATGGTTTGTGGATCTTGGGGTCAAGATATAGGTGATGATGTAGTGGAGAAGTCTGTCCTCATGGTTCATTGGGCCAGTGCTTAGCCTAAGCTTTAGTGTCATTTGGGGATCAAGAAGCATCCCCCTATAAGTTTTCACCCTATTATAACCCCTAGCCTCTTCTTCAAATTTCCTTTCTCCTTCAAAGGAAATTCCAGCCACAGCTTCCCAAACCTCAGGAGTAATTTCCATGGCAACTCCATTAACTTGGGACAGAAGTGTTCCATCCATAGAGGCCTTAGCACATGTGTAGAACACCTTCAGTAATTCAGGGTAAAAGGTAGCCTTCATCTCAACAAACTTTCTCAATCCCTGGGTTTCAATCAAGGTAGGGAATTGGAAACCCTCTCTAATGAACCAGTCAAGGTCAAGTTGTTTGGGAGGACAAATAAGTTTGGTGGCATTGGATTGAAGGTAAGTCATTTTGTCTCTCGCATTAGGAAACCAATGATCTAACCTATTGATAGTAGGGTTAGAGGGTTCTGCACTTTTTCTCTTATAGGATTTGGTTCTCTTAGGGGCAGACATTTTGAATGTGGGAGAAGAGGCTACAGGACAAGGTTTCTAGGCTCAGAGGAAGAAGAAAACACATAAGTGTTTAAGAAGGTGTGAATTTTCCCTTTGAACATAGGCTATATTTATAGAAGAATTTGGGCTCTAAAGTTCAAATTTGAAATGAGTAGTAGTTATTTTCAAATTACACCACTAACATTAAAGCACAAAAGATTCAAATTTGAATTAGGTGGCAGTTGGGCAGTTACAATTTCCAAGAAAATCTTGCAGATTATGCAGTAACTCCATGAATAATCGATTATATGCTTATGTAATCGATTAATTTGTAAGCAAAATCAGTTTCTACAGAAGTTGTAATCGATTAATTCGTCAAGTAATTGATTATATTAGTGAAATTCAGATGAAGAAGATGAAGTGTAATCGACTATTTTTCTTATGTAATCGATTATTACAGAGAGAATTTAAATTTCAAGCAATTTTTCAAACAATTTAATTGATTACCATTCACTGTAATCGATTATTCCAGTGAATTGAATTTTTGAAAAAGAGTTTTTTATGCTATGCAATCGATTAATTCGATGGCTTAATCGATTATTCCAAAGAAAATCATTTTCTGGAAATATTTTATATGAAGAATAATCGATTATCCTGGTTATGTAATCGATTACATAAGTAAAAAATTCATTCTAAGCCATGTTTCAAGTTCATTTAATCGATTAATACGAGCCATAATTGATTATTCCAGTGGCAATATCAGATTCAACAATATTTATGCAACACATATTGAATTTTGAAGGCACATGTGATGTTTAAACAAGTATGAAGCTATTTCCAATGAATAAACACAAGGCAAACATGCTAGTAAATGTTAGATTCATCAAGGATACCTAGCATATTTCTAGGAGTATAGAATCTATCTCTAGTCAAAGGTTTAGTGAAAATGTCAGCTAATTGATGATGAGTATCAATGAATTCAATTTTGATGTTACCTTTTTGGATGTGATTTCTAAGGAAGTGATGTCTTATCTCAATCTGTTTGATCCTTGAGTGCATTATTGGATTCTTGGAAATGTTGATGGCACTTGTGTTGTCACATAGTAGAGGAATTTCTTTTAATTCTACACCAAAATCTTACAATTGTTGTTTTAACCAAAGATTTTGAGCACAACAACTTCCAGCAGAGATATATTCAGCTTCAGTTATTGATAAAGCAACCAAGATTGCTTCTTGCAATGCCAAGATATTAGTGAGTTGCCTAGTAGGTGGCAAGTTCCACTAGTGCTTTTTCTATCCTATTTGCACCTTGCAAAGTTAGAATCCGAATATCGTACTAAATTAAGTGATGCCTTTAGGATACCAAAGACCAACTTTTGATGTTGATTTTAGATATTTGAGGATCCTTTTGACTGCAGTGAGGTGTGATTCTTTGGGATTTGCTTGATATCTTGCACACAAGCACACACTCAACATAATAGTCAAATACAACAAAGATCCAATCATTCCTCTAAATCTTGACTCATCAACTTTCTTTCCTTTTTCATCTGAATCAAGATAAGTTGAAGTTGCCATTGGGGTTTCAACATTTTTGCTTTTATTCATTTCAAACTTCTTGATCACTTCAAGGAAATACTTGGTCTGATTTAGAAATGTCGCGTTCTTCATTTCCTTCACTTGAAGTCCAAGAAAGAATGTTAACTCCCCCATTATTGACATTTCAAACTCATTCTGCATAGAGATAGAAAATTCCTTGCACATCAATTGATTATTTGAACCAAAAATTATATCATTAACATACACTTGAACTAATAAGATATCATTTCTTTGCCTTTTGATGAACAAGGTTTTATCAACATGTCCTCTTTGAAAATAATAGGAATACTTCACAACAACCAAGAGGGGGATGAATTGGTTGAACCTTGGTATTTTAAAATCAAATTCAAATCAGAGTTTCAAGATCTTTATCACTTTTAAAACCAAGAAACCTTTTACTCAATCACATGTCTCAAAACTGAACTTGTTGAACAATGAATATGATTCAAAGAATTAAAGACAATGAATATGATGAGAATAGAGATAAGAACACAAGCAATTTATATTGGTTCACTTCAAATCATGAAGCTACATCCAGTTTCTTCTAATTCACATTGAATTAGAGTTCCACTATTATAAAATATTCTTACAAGCTTTTACAAGAACCTCCCATTTATCAACCCTAGATAAAGAACAGAAATTCAAAATCCTATTAGACTTCTAAGGAGAAAGATTCAGAGAACACTTCTCTGATCTTTAAGCTAGAGAACCATTCTCTAGTCCCAAGCTTTAAGAAATCAATTACAATAGCCAATTACAACACAATTTGTAAACAAAATTACAATCAATGAGTTAAGGAAAGAAACAACCTGATGATCCAGTGAATGACATGCACATGAATGGACAATTCAGGTTGAAAGACAAAAATAATGTCAGAACATCTTCTTCCTTAACCTTTGAAAGAGACTTCTTGCTTTAAAGAATCACTCAAAAACCCATGAATGTTTTAGTGTAAGCAAGAACTCATAAAACCCAGAAAAATCACTTAGAACGTGTTTAGAAAGCTTGTGTGTGCTCAAAATACGAATTGATCAAGTTACAAAACAAGCTGAGCCAAGGTTCTATTTATAACAAACTTTTGTAATTGTCAATAATCGATTAAACGCGCCATATAATAGATTATTTCACTCATGTAATCGATTAAATCAATCTGGTAATCGATTAAAGTGTTCAACACAATTTTTGGACATGAGCAACGAACAAAATAATCGATTATTCTGTCTTGTAATCGATTAACACAAGAAGCTTCAAAAACTCAAAATACACTATGTAATCGATTAAACCAAGAAGCTTTATAAAACGAATTGAACTATGTAATCAATTACGATATGTGGTAATCGATTAATGCAGCAAAACTTGTAAACATAAACACAGTGTAACGATTAATAAATTTGGTAATCGATTAAGACAGGAAGATGGATTTTTCATTTTAGCCTGTGTAATCGATTACTATTCCTTGGTAATCGATTAAGACAGGAAGATGGATTTTTCATTTTAGCCTGTGTAATCGATTACTATTCCTTGGTAATCGATTCTTCCAGCATTGCTTAAAATCATGTATAGCAATGTAATCGATTACTATCCATTGGTAATAGATTAAAGTGTTTATCAAAATAGTTTATATGAAAACAAAGGTCAAATAATCGATTATTCCGATAGGTAATTGATTACATTGTTCTTGAAAGGTTTTCCAGAATGAACTAAGAACAAAATAATCGATTATACCTTTAATGTAATCGATTAAGTCAGTACAAAAATCATTTTTCCAAAAACCTTTGATTCAAATTAAAACCTTAGTTGTTTGTTAAATGCTTAGTTTGATTTTCATGAAAAATACTTGGTTAAATCAATGAATGCATGGATCAATCATATTACTTTCCTTTTACATAAAATGAAAATGAATAGAATACTTCAACACAACCAAGAGGGGGGTGAATTGGTTGAACCTTGGTAAATTAAAATTTCAAATCAGAGTTTTTTCACAGGATCTTTATCACTTTAAAAAATTGTTTCAAAACCAAGAATCAATATTCAATCAAATTCCTTTTTCAAGAAAAATAGAAAACAGAGTATAACTTTCTGTGCAATGAGAATGATTCACAAACAAAGCAATTAAGAGATGAATGAATGAGAAGAAAGATTAGCCACATATTTTTATATTGGTTCACTTCAAACACTATGAAGCTACATCTAGTTCTTCCACTCAACACTAGAGTAGAGTTCCACTATTGCAAAAAATATTCTTACAAGCAATTACAAGCCTCTCTTTATCAACCCTAGATAAAGTTCAGAAGTCTAAAACCCTATTAGACCCTCAGAGACCAAAACCCACACTGAGAGCACTACTTAGCCGTCCTTAGATAAACACTATCTCTAACCTTTCAAGAAACCCATTTACAATAGACTAATCTTTGCAGAAATTCAAATAACAGTTTTACACCTTCAAAGAATAAGGAAAGATATCACTTGATAATCCAAGAATTCATGCACATGAATGATTCAACAGGTTGAATGACAGATTACTAACTCAATGCATTCCTTTCCTTATGCTTTGATGGACAATGAAGCTTCACTCTCTTGAATCAAACAATCATATGAATTTGTGAAGCTTAAAATATTTAGAAACTCAGAAAACTCACAAATGAAAGCTCAAGACGATTTTTGATTGCCCAGAATTCGAAATCTTAAAAGTTACAACCCTCAGAATAGTGAGTTATATTTATAACAGTTTTCTAACTAAAAATAATTGATTAAACCCGTTCTAGTAATCGATTATTTCGCATATGTAATCGATTAAAATGCTCCTAATAAGTTCAAGGTTTGAGCTATGAACAATATAATCAATTATTCCGTGAAGTAATCGATTAAACCAGTCAGGCATGATTTTCTAAATATACTTTGTAATCGATTATCACGATGTGTAATCGATTAAGTCAGTAGGCTTTGTTTTCCTAAGCATGCAAGTAATCGATTACCGATTTCTATAATCGATTAAGTCAGAGAGTTCCATCTCTCATAAAAACCCTAAGTAATCGATTAATCCGATATGTAATCGATTACAATGATCATGATTTGTTTTTCTAAAGGCACGAAGAACAAAATAATCGATGTCATTAGCTTGTAATCGATTAATGCAGTAAGGATTCATTTTTCCAAAAACTTTGCTAGTTGAAAAACTTACTTATTATCTGCCTTTATTTAATCCTTTTAGTCAAACAATCCTAGATGAATGATTCATGCATGATATGCTCAATTGAATTATCAGATCATAAACTTCCTTTTATATTAATCAAATTGATCTTCAAGTTTTTCTTGGTACTTTGTCCTTGAGCATGTTGAAAGCACAAAACACTTAAGCCTTTGATCTTTGTTCATTGATGCCTGGCTTCACTTGAATCAACATAAAATTCCAAGTCTTCAAGCATGTTTGAAAGCTCAAAACTAATCTTGTAGCAAAGACTTCCAATCTTCATGAAGCTTCCCCTGTAATCAACAATCTCCCCCTTTTTGGCATTAAACATGCCAAATTCTTGATTGACCAATTGTTGAACTTAAAGCTTTATAAAAGAAATTGACCATGGAAGACTTTTAATTTTACACTTTCCTTATAAAGACCAAGTGTTAAAGCATCTAATTCCTTTTAATCATTATTCACATGTATTCTGGGTTTAATCGATTCATTTTAAACACTTAGCTCCCCCTAAATTCCATATTCCATTCAAGTCAGGTTTTGGGAAAATTTTGAAACAAAAAACAAGGGCAAATAGAGTAATATGCAGAGCATGCCAAAATTCAATCATTTCTCCCCCTATTTGGCTTGTTAAAGTTAAAAACATAAAGGGCACAGCGGATAAGTGAAATGGAAACATAATGGAAGTTTTATATAACTATTGGGAGCCATTACAAGGTGAAATTAAAACACAAAGTTAACAACTAAAAAACAAAGCATAAAAACTTAAAGAAACATAGGCCTAGAATTCTCCAGATGCATTATCTATTATATTTGCTTCTATTGTGTCTAGCCTATCTCTAATTTCTCCTAAGGCTTCATTAGTTTCAGCCTTAAAATCTTGTTGCATCTGGATCAAGTTGTCCATCTTCTGCAACATAAGGGATTCAAATTGAGAGTACAAGGGCTGTTGTGGATCCCTTTCTTCATCTTCAGAATCTGCCACTTGATCTACCCAGATTACCTTTGTGTTCTAAAACACAAGCTCTCAACAAGTCTTCTAAAGAATGAATGGTTCGTTTAGTTTGTTCATCAAATTGAGAATGGTAAGTTGTACTTAGTTTCAACTTGGTTCCTAGAGCTCTATGTAAACTTTTCCAAAAATCTAGATGTAAATCTAGGATCTCTATCAGATACAATATTAGATGAAACTCCATGTAATCTCACAATCTCACTTATGTACAAACTTGTAAGCTTTTCTAGAGAATACCTGATGTTAATGGGAATGAAATGGGCATACTTAATTAGCCGATCTACTATAACCCATATGGAATCAAAACCCTTAGAACTCTTGGGTAAAGCGGTAACAAAGTCCATGGATATGCTATCCCATTTTAATGAGGTATCTCTAAAGATTGTCACATACCAGAAGGTTTCTAATGTTCTATCTTAGATTTCTGGCAAACTAAACAAGAATATACATACTCACTTATTTCCTTCTTCATCCTTGGCCACCAGAACAAAATTTTTTAGATTTTGATACATTTTAGTGGCTCCTGGATGGATACTCAACTTACTCTTGTGTCCTTCTTCCAAAATTATTTTCTTAAGTTCAGGTTCATTAGGTACACAAATTCTTCCTTGTAATCGTAATACACCATCTGTTCCTATCTTAAATTCACTATTCCCTTCATTGGATATATTTTCTAATATGGTTCTTATAAAAGGATCAGATTTTTGCTTACTTCCTATTTCATTCAGAAACTCATTGGAAACTTGCAGAGCTTTTAACTTCACACTTGCAGGTGTAGTTTCACACATTAAACTAAGATCCCTAAATTGTTTTAACAGATCATTTCCCTAATCATCAATGTAGATATCATTAAAGATTTCCTACTTAAAGCATCCGCCACCACATTGGCTTTTCCAGGATGATAACTAAGCTCAAAATCATAATCTTTCAAAAATTCCATCCATCTCCGCTGCCTCATATTTAATTCTTTTTTACTAAACAAATATTTCAAACTCTTATGATCACTAAAAACCTCAAAATGAGAGCCATACAGATAGTGTCTCCAAATTTTCAGCGTAAATACCACAACTGCTAACTCTAAATCATGAGTAGGGTAGTTTCTCTCATGGGTTTTCAATTGCCTAGATGCATAGGCTACTACCTTTCCATCGTGCATCAAAACTCCTCCTAAACCCATTTTGGATGCATTAAGATATACTACAAACGTTTTTTCTAGGCCTGGCAAAACTAACACAGATGCCCTAGTCAACTTATTCTTAAGAGTTTGAAAACTTTCCTCACATTGTGTGTCCCATACAAAGATTTGACCTTTACGAGTTAGCTTGGTCAAAGGTAAGGCTAACTCGGAGAAATCTTCTATGATTTTCTGTTAATATCCTGCTAAACCAGAAACTTCTAATCTCAAACATAGACTTATGACTTTCCCACTTTAGAACAACTTTTACCTTAGAAAGATCTACAGCTATACAACCTTGTAATATCACATGTCCTAAGAAACTCAATTTCTTTAACCAAAACTCACACTTGGACAACTTAGCATAAAGTTGTCAATACTTAAAGGACTGTAGCACAATCCTCAAATGCTCCTCATTCTCCTCTCTAGTCTTAGAATATACCAAAATATCATCTATGAATACTTTCACAAAACTATCAAGATAGGGGTGAAAGATCCTATTCATATAATCCATAAACACGCTAGGGGCATTAGTCACATCGAAGGGCATAACTAAATACTCGTAGTGACCATAACAGGTCCTAAAGGCAGTCTTCGAGATATCCTCAGACTTTCACATGGATCTGATGGTAACCTGACCTAAGGTCTATCTTGCTAAACACACATGCTCCTACCAATTGATCCATAAGGTCATTATTCTAGGAAAAAGATACTTATTTTTAATCGTCACCTTATCCAACTAATGATAGTCTACACACAACCTCATGGTTCCTTCTTTCTTTTTTACTAGCAACATTGGTGCTCCCCATGGAAACACATTAGATCTCACAAACTACTTATCCAACAACTCTCCTAGTTGTTTCTTAAGCTCAACTAACTCTATAGGAGACATCCTATAAGAAGCTACAGATATGGGTCCGACACCAAGTACTAAATCTATAAAAAAAAAATTGTCTCTCTCTTAGGTGGTAAACCAGACACATCCTCAGGAAATACCCCTAGGAACTCTCTAACAATAAGAAGGTCACCCAAGGGAACCTTGGTCTCCACTTTCAGATTAGACAATATCATGTATACTTGATCTTTTCTCTCAAAGATGACAAAATTTGGTTGACAGAGATAGATATCTCATTATCACTCATTTCAGGATTACCAAACACCAACGTTTTAAAACAATTCAATAGAACATGGTTGGAAGATAACCAGTCCATACCCAAAATAACATCAATTTGGCTGAGAGGCAACAAATCAGTTCAACGCAAAATTTTCCACCAGAAATTTCAACAAAACAATTCAAACACTCATCAGAAATCAAAACATACCCACTAGTTGGGGTCTCAACCACAAGCTCATCATTCAAAGAAGACACAGAAAGTTTAAGTTTCTCCACTCACAAATAAAATATAAAAGAATGGGTCACACTGGAGTCAAATAGCACAAGTATCATAATACCATATTTTCCTTGGTAATGAGGAGAGTACCTCACCAACTCTTCGAAATCAGTTGTATACTCAATCATAATCATAATCCCTTGCTTAAGCTCTACGAATTCCATCACTTTCTTATTTATAATATTTCTCCAAAAATGACCTCTTAAAGGTTTCCCAAGTCACAACTTGACCTTCAGCCTCAAAGCTTGGAAAACATCAACTATTATACAGTCATTCTTACTAGTCATCACTCCTTACACACACCAAGTGAAAACATGAAAGAGATACACTCAACAAACAATACAATTCTACACCTACTTAATCACTATAGAGAGTTGATACCTAGAAAAATCACCTATCATTCACTTATTTGTATTTCTAGCTACTTGCCATAATGTTCTTTTGCAATTCACAAATTATCTAGGTGGCCGGTCTGCTAACTCATGAATATGCATTGAAACTTATGGTATAACATACATCAGAATTACAAACATGTTATGACCACCCAAAGAAATCTCCATGACTTATATGCATCACAACATCAAGTGTACCACAAATAAGGTTAAACCACCATACCTTATTCAAGTAAGATTATTACCAATTTAGGCATGACCATAGAATATCCTCAAGTAACAGAAAATCATATTAGTAATCTAACTAATAATCCATAATTTATCTTCCAAATAATTTCTAATCCCTTTAAACTTTCAGAAGAAACGATTTAAACCTAGCATGTATCTTAATTCTCCTTTCTCCTACCACCTCACTACTTAATCCTCAAAATTGAATCCCTCTAGTATTTGAACCATTTATCTACATACCATTAATCCTCTACTTCTAAAAATTAATGCAAAATAGTCCCATAAAAATATGACAAAACATCCCAAATGTCATCAAAACCACTCTCCAAAGATCATCAAATGTAACTCCAACATCACTAATATTCCAACATCACCTGTCTTATGGTTAAAATCAACATTTTCTCATCATAACATAACCATCAAATGACATGAATTTTAAGCCTAAATGATAACCATAAATCTGCCCAATTCAGCAAATTAATCCAATATTAACAATCCAAACAATTACAAAACAATCATTTAATTCAAACATCAAACATCCAACAAACAACCAGAGAATGCACAGAGGAACATAGCAAACTCACAACTCACCGGCCGAAAGGTTCGACCAGCTCTGATACCACTATTGTAACACGTCAACTTACGATCTTGTTATTATTGATTTTTAATGAAAATTCTTTTCAACTTACTCAAGAGTACCCAATTGAATATAATAAAATTTTGCCAATAATTGATACTCCAAGAAAATTTCATTACTGAGTAATATTTATAAATCTGAAGTAATATATATAATAAGATTACAAACTGACACTGGTTCTATTACATAGTACAACTAATTCAAAACACTCTGTAACAAAAGAATACATCTTCAAGCATATCATCTTCAAACAAAATCTTCTTCTTGTAAACAGCTAATGGTCTCTCTTTGCTGTTCATCTGCTCGCCCAAATAAAATTGAGGTCATAGCAGGTGTCAACCACAGACACAAAACATAGGGTAAGTTTATGATAAATATAATTTAAGCAACATAATATATTCAATATGCATGATTCTCTTAGACTCTTATCATGATGCATGATTCTCTTAAACTCTTTTAGTATTTGGTACCAATTGTCAAGATAGCCCCATCCCTGTGGCACAGAACTTATCAGACCAGTCAGGGTCTCCAGGTGTTGCACAGGTTCTCACCCACACTTCATGTGATCATCATGGGTGGTGTGATTCCCCACTGCAAGAGTCACCCCCTGCTCAGACACCTTTTGTTTGAACGCACGGACTCAGTTCCTACAGCTATCTGACACACCTCCTCTTTGAGGCACACCTCCATTCTGAGGCAACTCTTATGCATATGAGACACATGAAACTGATTCACTTAATGCATAACTCTTTTCATATGTATTTTCAACATCAGTCCTCAATCACTGTCTCACATACTTTTACTCAGAAATTCAACATATCATTCATGTACAGAGATTCATAGAAACACTCAGCAACACATGAACTTCATAGAGATTCATAGAAACACTTAACAACACATGAACTTCAAACACTTATTCAAACACAAACAACACTTAAACTATCTTTATCATAAAGTTTCCTTATACATACCTTATAACCTCTTATGAAGCTTGTCTATCTCTTCCTAATGGTACTAGCTTCTACACGTGATTCTTCAAGGAAGTGGGGTCTCTTTATGCTTTGAAAATGAAAGGATGAAAGTGAAATGAAGGAGAGGTTTCACGTGGAATAGGTGGAAGAATGGAGTCTTGAATGTGACTTCCAATGAAGGCCTTCCTCCCTTTATATAGAGTTTGGAAAATAATAAAATATTCAAGGACATTTCTACCCATTCTATCTAGTTACTCTCATTTGGTTCCATCATAACTTAGTTTCTTCTTATTCCATTCCATCCTAACTAAACTCATAATTAATCTTTTAAATTTCTTTTACTTTATGCAAAAATCTCCTAAGTCATGATGTCTTCTTTACAAGTGTCCCTCCACTTGTCTAAGTCATGAAGCTTCTCCTTCTTTCTCCATTTTCATGTGGCCTACAAGGAAGGAAGAGAAGATTTTCTTCCTTTCATGTTATCTTGTGTAAATATTTTGTAAAGCATGATGACTTCTTAGCCCTTTTTCTTCTCTTCTTCACATGTATTCTCTTTAGCCAAGGGGAAGATTTTTATCTTCCTTTTCTCTTTCTATATCATGTTATATTTTCCTTAAAGAGAAGAAAATTGTGTGGTTCTCCTTGTGTCCATATGTCACCTGTCATGAAGAAGAAGAATTCAATTGCAACATGACTTCACACATGGCATTCCTTAAGAGGAAGTAAAGTTCAATTTGAACTCTTCTACCTAAAGGATAATATTAAATAATAAAACTCTAGAGATTTCCAGAAACTAACTTCAATTACAATATAAACTGCTCACAAACAATCTATACAGAGTGCTACACAGACCTTACATACAAGACTGCTCTTATCTTAATTCTGATTGGTGCGTTCTGCTTCTAACCATCAAAATTACTAAACCATCTTATTGAATAAGTCTATTCATCCTACAATTAAGAGAAAATTCCACAGATTTTATTTATCATTTTTCCATATTTTTCTGATGCTTGAATTCTCCTGAATAAAATTTCAAAGTTATTACCGTATGAAATTCATAGAAATCCTATTCTGAGGCTTCTTGTCACAAAGTATTTTGGTAATTTGCCATCCAAGGGCACTCTGTAATTTCATCAAGCTTTCACAAAATATCAAAGGGTGTCTTGGTAATTTTTTTGCCTCAAGGGTACTATGGTAATTTGTCACTCACCCTGGGGGTATGATTGAAATTTTCACTATAAAATATCTCAACAAAATATCTAAGGGTATTTGTGTAATTCTAGCTCAAGGGTATTTTTGTAACTTTCACTTTAAAATATCTAACCAAAAGTATCCAAGGGCATTTCTGTCATTTCTGTTTCAAGGGAAAGGTAATGTGGTCATTTTTCTTCAAACATTTTTGTAATATCTCTAATTAATATTTCACACAAATAATTTAAATATAAACCAATCAAATCTCACACAACCTAACACTCACATCAAATAGTTGTGTAAGAAACATTTTGACCATACATTTTGCAGTTATTGAAATTTCAGGGTGTTACATTCTGCATCCCTAGCTTTGTGAGGTGTTTTTTCCTTTATGAGGCTGTTGCTTGAATTGGTATGGTCCACATCCTCATTTTCTACATCAATGTTGAAGTGGTCAATGAACCTAGATACTAAAACAGGATATGGGAATAGTAGAGAAGGGTTCTCTATGTCTTGATCATTAGGAATCTAATTGGGTTTTAGATTTCTGTATTTTATCTAGGTTTGATAAATAGTGATTGTTGTAAAGCTTGTAAGAACTGAAATTAATAATACTAGAACTATAATCTAGTGTTGATTAGAAAAAACTGGATGTAGCTTCTCTTGAGAAGTGAACCAGTATAAATTCTTGTGTTGTTTTCTATTCCTTAATCTCTTCTTGTTATCTTGATCATTGATTCTTGAAGTTATCTTCGTTACCCAACAAGTTATGTTTTTATCAATTGTTTTCTTGGACTAAGTGGTTTGATTGAATTAAAGTATTCTTGGTTCTATTGTGATTAAGATCCTATAAACTATGATTTTCTAAAAAGTTTTAAAAAGCCAAGTTTAAACCAATTCACCCCCCTCTTGGTTATTGTGGGTATTCCTATTGTTTTCAAGCAAGTGTGTGAGGATCAAGTGAGGATTACATAGTGAATTGAGAGTTCAAGAGCTTAAAAAAATACTGCACTTGATAGCAATAAAAAGGCAAAAACAGTGAGCTATCCAAGAGGAAAACTAGTGGGAAGAACAGAGAGATAAAAGAAGGAAAAAAATTCGAGAGCAAAAAAATTCATGAGACCTAAGAGAGTTTATTCTTGAAAGAAAAAGTGGGCAAGAGAGTGTTATTAGCAAGACAACCTCTTTATTACATGGTTCCTAACTCTCTTTGTTTGCATGTTGAAAAAGAAGGAGAAAAATTGCCCATAGCCATGCAATCTCTTTTGGAGGAATATGAAGATTTTTTTACAAAAGAAATTCCTAATGGCTTGCCTCCTTTAAGAGGCATAGAGCACCAAATTGATTTAATTCCAGGTTGTTCACTACCTAATAGGCCAGCATATAAGATTTCACCCATAAAGGCAAAGGAGATTCAAACACAAGTGGAAAAGCTACTTGACAAAGGGTGGATCTGTGAGAGCATGAGTCCTTGTGCCATGCCAATTATTCTTGTGCCTAAAAATAAGGGAACATGGAGGATGTGTACTAATTGTAGGGCGATAAACAACATCACCATAAGGTATAGGCACCCTATCCCTAGACTTAATGATCTTTTAGATGAATTGCATGGTTCCACTATCTTCTCTAAAAATGATCTTAAGAGTGGTTATCATCAAATAAGGATGAGGGAAGGGGATGAATGGAAAATGATTTTCAAAATTAAATTTGGACTTTATGAATAGTTAGTTGTGCCTTTTGGTTTGACTAATGCACCTAGTACCCTTATGAGGCTTATGAATCATGTCCTTAGACACTTTATAGGAAAGTTTGTGGTAGTGTATTTTGATGACATTCTTATTTATAGTGCCAATTTAAATATCATTTGATGCATGTTAAAAGTGTCTTTGAGGTGCTTAGGAAGGAAACCTTGTATGGAGCTATTGATAAATGTACCTTTTCACTTTACAAGTTGTGTTTCTAGGTTTTGTAGTAGGTGCTCAAGGAGTCCAAGTGGATCAAGAAAAGGTGAAAGCCATCATGGAGTGGCCAACTCCAAAAAAGTGTGAAGGATGTTAGAAGCTTCCATGGTTTAGCAAGCTTTTATAGGAAATTTGTAAAGGACTTTAGTACCATTGCTTCTCCTATGAATGAGTTGATAAAGAGAACCATGAGTTTATCTTGGAAGCAAGAACATGAAATTGCTTTCCAAACATTGAAGGATAAATTGTCTCATGCACCTATTCTTGCATTGCCTAACTTTAATGCTTCTTTTGAATTGAAATGTGATGCATCCAAAGATTCATCATCCAAAGCCCTTGCGATTAATGATGCTTCAGAAAAAGAATCTAACGATGAGAATCTGATGAAGAAGATGATGAGCTAAGTCTGATAACAAGAAATATAAAAAACATTTGGAAAAACAAGAACTCCTCAAGGTTCAATGGATCACCCGAAAGATCATTCCACAAGAAAGAGAAAAGTCCAAGCATCTGCTTTGAGTGCAAGAAGCCAAGGCACTTCAAGTCAGAATGTCTTGACCTTGAAAAGCCAAAGGATAAGAAGAAGAAAGTATTCAAGTTCAAAAATAAAGGCCTCATGAGCACTTGGGAGGACTTGTACGATTTCTCGTATGACGAGGACAGTAAGGAAGAAGCCAACCTATGTTTGATGGTTGATGCATCCACCAGTAAAGCAGAACCAACATCAGATGTAAGTTCAAATGATGAGGACTCTCAGCCTGATTGTTGGATTCAGGGGGAGGTACTTAAAGAATGCAAAGGAAGTGTGATTCAAGCATGGGTTTTGAGCTTTCCACATGCAATGGATGCCTTGAAGTTTAATTAGTGTGAAATGTGTAAGAGAAAAGCAATTCTGGTAATCCAAGTGCATTGCATTCATATTAATCTATAATTAAATTAATTGGATTCATAAAAATCACAAGGATTTAGTTATTTGACTAAGTTTTTAATTTGATTCAAAGTGTTTTTGGAAAAATTGCATTTTATACCGATGTAACTGATTACCTCAAAGACTTAATCGATTATTTTGTTCTTAGTCTATTTTGGAAAAGCTTTCAAGAACAATGTAATCGATTATCTATCCGGGATAATCGATTATTTGACCTTTGTTTTCATGTAAACTGCCTTGTTGAACACTTTAATCGATTATTAATGAGTAGTAATCGATTACATAGCTATATATGATTTTAAGTTGTGCTGGGATAATTGATTACCAATGTATCGTAATCGATTACACAGGCTTAATTGGAAAAGTCGTCTTCCTGCTTTAATCGATTACCACATTTCGTAATCAATTACACTGTATGTTAGTGCTTACAAGCTTTCCTGGTTTAATTGATTACCACATTCTTGTAATCGATTACACAGTGTATTTTGTTATTCTGAGTTTTCTATCTTAATCGATTACAGGACGGAATAATCGATTATTTTGCTCGTTGCTCATGCCCAGAAATTATGTTGAACATTTTAATCAATTACAAGGTTTATTTAGTCGATTACATGAGCGTTTTAATCGATTATTTGGCGCATCTAATCGATTACAGACAGTTACAAAAATTGTTATAAATAGGACTGATGCCCAGCTACTTTTCTAACTTTGTGGAACATTACCCATACGTATTTTCTGAGCTTAAACAGTCTTGTGAGAATTCTAAAGTTTTTCTAAGGGTTTAATCATTTCTTGCTCCATTGTGCTTTGATCATAGGAGTTTGACTCATTCTTGGAGCTTGAAACCATTTCAAGATTAAGGAAAGATGTGCTAATTGATTTGTAATCATTCAACCTGATCTGGTAACTTCATCTTGCATTGCATACATTGGATCATCTGGTTATTTCTCTCCTTAATCTGATTGTAATTTTCGTTTTGGATTTTCTTTGTAATTTGGCTATTGTAATTGGGTTCTTGCTTGAAACTAGAGAAGAGGTTCTCTAGGTGGAAGAACTGGGTAGTGTTCTCAGGTTCTTGTCTCTTAGAATCTAATAGGGTTTTAGATTTTTGTTCTTTATCTAGGATTGATAAAGGGAGACATCGTAATTGATTGTAAGAACTGAAAATTATAATAGTAGAACTCTAACCTAGTGTTGGTTGAAAGAAAACTGGATGTAACTTCTAGTGTTGAAGTGAACCAGTATAAATCTGATTGTGTTTTGCTTTTCTATTCCTTAACTCATTATATTCATTGTGTTCTTGATTAAATTGCTTGACTAACAAAGTCAGTTTTCATCCATTCACTACTACAAAATGTATTTTCCACGACGTGCGTTTAAAAACGGTTGTACCAAAACCGTTTTAAAAATTGAAGCGGTGGCAGTATCGTAAATAATTACAATATTTTAAAAACGGTTATACCAAAACCGTCTTTAAATAATGTTTTCGAAAACGGTCATTCACTGTAACCGTCCTTGAATATAGGGACTCACGGGTTGCGCGTTTGTTCATTCTCTCTCGCGTTTTTTTTTCAAGTTTTCATTCTCTCTCTCACGTGCGCCCATTCGTCTCCTCTGTACCCAATCCCCAAACCCCTTTTCCAACCCTCTCGCGTCTCCATCGTGGTCAAGCTCGTTGCGACAGGGTTAATGGGAGGCGCCGTCGCTGGGAGATCTGAGAGAAAGAGTGGAGAATGAGGGTTTGAGTCCAACCGAGGGTGGTGCGGTGAGGGATAACAATATGGTTTGGGTTTGCGGAGGAACACAGTGAGCGTGGGGGAAGGAAAGTGAAAAGGAATCGTTGAGAAAAGCCAAAGCCAAAGGCAAGGCAAGGCGTGTTGCAGACTGAGTCCTGGGTCGCGTTGTTGGCATTAGAATTTGATCGATTTGGGGTTGGGAAGGAACAAAGCGGAAACGATACCGACAAGAAATTCTCCAAAATCAGAGACCTTCCCTTTTACCCACGCAGCAGGTCCAATTTTCCCTATTTCTCATTTTCCTTTCTTAATTCTTAACTTAATTTTATTTAATTTGACCTTGGTATAGCTTCATATAGTTAAGCAATTGGGTTTAATTTGATGTGGTCAAAAATTGGTTATTTGATTATTCATTCGTTAATGTAAATTGAAAGTGGTGTTTATTATTTTTGTAGCACCATGGGATGAAAATCTGAACTGGGTTGTTGATGTAGTTATGTCCTGAGTTATGGAATATTTCCCCGCTTGGTGAAGATGATGCATCCTTAGTCAAGCACATTGGCCAAAGTTTCAGATTTTCTGCAGTTGAGGTATCTTCCTTGTCTCTTATTCTCAAGTAGTCAATTTAGCCTCCTTTTTGTAGTAGTGACTGCAACTTCTGCAACACCACTCTAACGGTACAGTTCTGAATTCTCTCTTTCTATCTTTCAATCTCTCTCTCCCTCACTTTTCCCTGAATTCTTCCGAGTTTGTTGTTATTATACCATGTGTTTCACCAGCTAACAATTTGTCAATAAGGTTTTTCTATATTTTTCTTGAATCGAGATCATGAAAGCAAGGAATTAAAGAAGGGTCACTTCCCCCAAGGAATTGGAATCCATCATTGAAGTGAATTTCTTGAGTGGAATGTACTTAAGATCATGAAATTAATCGACTCCTAAGTCCTATCTTATATTTTATGGGAAAGTGTAACTGGATTTTCTAAAATAGCCTCTGTTTGTGCCAACAAGTTCAGCTGTGGCGTTAATTTGGTTAGAGGCAAGGTAAGTGATACACATATTCAACACTCTCATGAGTAATAGCAGAAGACAAATATTAAACTCGAAATCCAGAAACTTTCAACAATTGTAAGGCATATACTAATTTTAAAGGGTAACAAAGCAATTTTGTGAGCCTGAATATAAGAAATTTGAGGGTTGTGAAAAGGTAGGGCTACTCCCAGGTATTAGGGTTCTTGTAATATATGGAGCCCTTTCCCCTCTTTTAGTTTTTTTTTTTCTGTTTAAATTTTCGGAAGAGTATATAGCATCGTATGATCTCACATGCTATATATGTTATGTTGTATAAAAAGTCAACCACTAGCTGTTTTTGATATATCAGTAGTTTATTTCTTGTTTTCTTTCTGAAACATTTACACACAGCTCATAAAATTAAATCTATGTGGTGGGCTTTTTTTTTTTCCTCTTTCCTCAGTCTATTTCGCTTGATTCCCTTTCACTGATGAGTGATGAGGTTGAAGGTGGTGTATTCTGTTCATCATGATTTGCCAGCGAAGAGTCATTTTTTTTATGATCAAGATTTTATCACAATTTCAGACTTGTTGATACCTTTTAAGTACTGAGACAGTGTCCTCACTTTTGTTTCTACAAGAACTTGTAGCGATTATGACGTCCAGACAAATCCATTTACGCACCAGAAAAATGCCATGCCCTCTCTCTCTTTTTTATTTTCCTTTACCTTTCTCTCCTTTCATCATAATATCTCTGTTGAAATTACTCCTTTTGAGAAAGCATTATCTTTCTTTCTTTCTCTCCTCCGATCTTGACACTACACAAGGAGCAGTAAATTTAATCTACTTCATGATGGTGGTCATCACTTTTCTTTAATCATACCTGTTTGGTAGCAGTAGTGGTTAGCGGTGTATTGTGATCCTAAGTTAATAGCTCGTTCAGTAACCTTGTGATCAAAATTTGTTATCCGAGAATGGCATGTACCACTTAACATTCAAGGTTATGCCTATCAAACCATTTTGAAATGTCTGCAAACATAATTTTTGTTAAAAATCATTAGAAATAATAAATTTAAAAATTGATACTTGCAATCATTTTCCTTTTCAACATCTTTGTGATTTTATATATGAATCCAAACTTGCCTTAAAACAATTAATAAGGTGGCCATTTTTTAATTAACTAACCTGATACTTGGTCTTCTACACATGAACACTTGCCACATGAGGTAGAAGTTGGTAATGTGAGACCAAATAAGGTTCTATTGCAGAATCACTAACCATTGCAATTAGGATTCATCCAAGCAGAACATCGACCTGGTGCCATTTCCCCTATTCATCAAAGTTATCCAATGTTTTACTCTATCTCCAAATTCTTTGAAGCAAAGGTCAACATAGTCTTGAAAATCTTTCCTGTATTCAAAATGCATGATCTTTAAAAAATGTTTCCATAAATGTTTTAGCTTAGCTCCAATTAGCTGGATTTCCAGGATGTGGAAAACTCTGTTTGTTTAACTGAGTCCTATTAATGCTATTCTAGCTTTCTGGAAAACTCTGTTTGTTTAACTCCGTTTATATATTTGGATAAGAAAATGGACATTAATAGCATAAGATTTGTGTTGTTAATGCTATTCTAGCTTTCTTGAAGCTCAAACCTACGGATTGTTTCAGATTTGGTGTTTATATAGTTCATTTGTTTTTTTTTTATTTTAGGCCTTTGGTTGAATGCTTTGGGCTGTTCATTTCTGGTGAGCATGGATTTTTTTGTTTGTCTGATTATCCTGCCTGTAATTTTTGGTGGTAAGTAATTTTTTTGTCATTTTGTACAATACAAATTATTTATTTCTTAATAGGAAAGGCTTATCTATAGTATATGAAACTGAATACTCTGGTTTATTAACCTATTTAAGTACAAGGGAAACCATCAAAGGTTGTTGTTGATTCATTGGCTTTATTTGGCGTTAGGTTTCATCTACCTACTTTCTTTGGTTTCACTATCTTTTTCTTTATTGCTTTTCTTTCTGGTCATTTTGGGTATTATTCTACAGGAGTATGGACATTGTGTTAGGTTGGCAACTCATGCTGATTATGACACATTTGTAAAGTCTGCTGGTGTCAATTTATATCCGTTGGGTGGTGATCCTCGAGCTTTGGCAGAATGTAAGAGGTTCCTTTTTTATACTGCCATTAATATCTAATAATTCTTATTTCAATCTATACTTTGTTCTTAACATGCCTAGACTTTCTTTTTTAACTCCTTAATAATGTTTGGTTCACCTATTCAATCTTGTATTTTGGTAAAATATATACTTTAGCTTTTTTTGTTCTGGCCCAGAACTGCATATGGACCTAAAACAGATTCAGGGAGCAAGGATTTCAATTACTAGTCAGGCATCTTAACTAATTGCTTTGTAATTATTGAAGTCTTATAGTGACTCATGTACTCTAAATACAATTAATCCTTGTAGTGAGTGAATTCTTTAGTGTCTAGTTGTAAGATATTGTGAAATTATGAAAAACATTTTTATTTCTTTCTCCATTGATGTCTAATAGCTAATGATTTACAAGATCATGGAAACCCTATTTAACAAGCTAGTGCTCACAGTGAGTGATATTTCTAGCTTTGACACTCTTGGCATTAGCCCAGTCACATTGTTTTGAAGCATGCTAAATGAAATAATCCTAAGGGAGAAAAAGTGGTCAAATAGCTTATTCCAAAGGAGGGTGCAACTAGTGTTTCCTAAGGGAGAGACAAACAAGAGATCGATTATGTAGAACAAATACAAACAACCTCTTCTTACAACTCCTACGGTTTCCTTTGTCATTTTTTCTTCCCTACCCCCTCTCAGTCTCTCTGTCTCCTTTTGGAATTAAAATTAAAATGTTTTTTTAGTCTTATGGTTGCAGAGAGGATGAAGGATCTGGTTCAATTTGCAATATGCCGTTTAAGAAGTTATAAAATGCCTTTTCTTTGAGGAGTAGATGCATGGTTTGGCCATGGCAAGGGAAATAAGAGAAAAAATGAGTTTATGGTGAGAGTCTGAGAGAAGAAAGTGTTGCAATGATTCTTAAGTGTTATAATGGATTCCAAACATCATTAATTAAATTGATTTATGTGAAATAAAAATCCTCCCCTCTGATGCGTCTACCTATTCAGCTAGACTTAGTGGTCGAATGGGAGAGCATAATTCAAAATTTGGCCAATAGGAAGTGTTTTTAAGGGGTTGCTTAGCTTGCGTAATGCTTTATTCGGTTAGGTGGTGTACAGTCCAAAATAGTAAAATTACGTGTGGCAGTATCGTAATGGCCTAGGGACACGTGGCCAGCCTCCGCATCAGCATTGTCCTTATAATAGGCGTTTACTCAGTCTCCAGGGGGCGGCCCGGACATGTGGTCCGGGCTGACTGTCAACACGGCAACAGGAACGCGGACATCAACCCTCACCCAGGAGCCCGGACATCCGTGACATTCACTTTATTTGCTCAACGTACACCTCATTGCAAGGATATTCAAATAAGCGCAATCTCCTTATCTTATCATATCTCAAGAAGTTATCTACTAATTGCTACTTATCTACAAGTAATAATATATCAACAAGGTACACATTATCTCTAATTCAAACTAAAGATAAATGCCTGCTATTATCTGTATTATTATCTTATCAACAGATTATCTCTAAGCAAAGGCCCAAGGCCCACTCCACGCTATAAATACAGCCCTCCAGGTTCATTCTATCCAACACTTCTCACTTCTCCACATGCCTTACATATCCCACAAGATCTCTCACGCCTAGCACTCTCCATACTTACTCATTATATTCGCACTCTTCTCTTATACTTGGATGCATTACCTAAGTCTCACTCTCCATTCTTTAGGCCGAGTTCTCACACTTGGCCCTCTCTTATAAATTTAATGTTCTGACTTGAGCGTCGGAGTGTTTTTCCTTTGTTTTGCAGGTCCCTCCTCGGAGCAAAGCCTAACTCTACTCCGGCGTCACGGAATTTGGAGTCCACCAAGGCCACATCAAGCCCACACGTGGAATTACCAGATTTTGACAAGAACATTTGGCGCCCACCGTGGGGCCCAGGTAAAACTTACCCTGCAGCCTCACATCTCAACGAATCACCAGCATTCAGCCATGGTCAGCACACGCTCTAGCGTTAGACGCGACACCCCTGTCGACGCGTCTAACCCCCCACAAACTACCATGATGAATGCCGACACCATACGGCAACTCCAGAACCGCATAGCGGAGATGGAACGCCGACATCAGGAAGAAATCCAAAGATTGAAAGCTGATCACGAAAAAGCTCGGGTAAGACATACTCGAGAGGACGAGCACACTCACACCACCAGAGAAGAACAGACACAAGGCGAGTTGCAACCTCTACAGAATGTCGACCCTCCTGGAACCCGCAGTTTAATGTAGGGATACCGGAAGGAAAGGCATAACATCTGCCGTAATCTGCTTGTCGATCGTATTATGGAGGTCGACATTCGTTTCGGTTGGAAACCTCTACATTTGGAGAGGTACGACGGAACCACTGATCCAGATGAGCACCTTGATGCCTTCTTTTTGCAGGCAAACCTGTACACCAACAACGACACCATATTATGTCTTGTGTTTCCCACATCCTTGAAGGGAGCTACGTTAACATGGTATGGTGATCTCCCCGAACAATCCATCAACAGCTTCGACACTCTTGTCGAAAAGTTCAGCGCTCAATATGCTACAAGTCAGACTCACAAGTTGACATCAGCTGCATTGGCAACATTGCATCAAGTCGATAATGAACCTCTACGTAAGTTCATGGAACGATTCTCTCATGTTGCCTCTCAAATCAGGATTCTAAATCCTGAAGTTGCACTACATTCCATGATGTTGGCTCTATGGCCTGGTAAATTTACGGATAGTCTATGCAAGAAACCTCCTTCTAGCATGGACGAAATACGGGAAAGAGCCAAAGGCTATATCCAGATGGAAGAGATGTCTAAATTCCGTAACGAGGTTAGACAGGCAGGACAAAAATGGGACAAGCACGAAATACCTGTCGACCCTCGACGGAATAATAAGAAGCATAGATCATACAAACTGCAACTGATCTCCAAAGGACCCAGATTTGAAAGATATACTCCCTGACGGTTAACCAAGCCATGGTTATGGATGAAGCATTCAATACGGTAGTCCAAGTAACTTTACCTGTTCCCTCCAGAATAGGAGGACACCCTAACAAATATTGCAGGTATCATTGTGGTGTTGGACACAGTACAGAAGATTGTGTTGCTCAGAAGGATAAGATCGAAGAACTCATCCAAGCAGGGCACTTGTCAAGTTTATAAAGAAACCCGACAATCCCCCTCCAGCACACAGGCAAGAGGAGTAACGCGAAGATCACTTCAGGAACAACAACAGACGTAGGGACGACATAGAGGACAAAGGGAGGCAAAGACCACCGCAACACGGATGCGAAAGGCAACCCCCTCGTCAGCAAGGAGAAGATCCCAATCAACAAATTCGTGGTGTGATTCATACCATCGCTGAGGGCTTCTCTTATGGAGGATCGTCAAGCTAATCCCGAAAGAGACACCTGCATTCCATCAGAGATATTGACATTAACTTTGTCAATAATCTGCCAATGCGAAGTTTGCCTCCTATTACTTTTACGGACGCTGATTTCGAAGGGATTGACCCTATCCATCAAGATGATCCTATGGTCGTGTCCCTCATTATCGCCAACTTCAAGGTGACAAAAGTTCTCATTGACCAGGGTAGTTCAGCTGACGTTTTATATTTGAAGACCTTTCAAAAGCTGGAGATTTCATCATCAGCAATACAGCCCTGCTCAGAACCTTTCCTGGGCTTTGCGGGAGAAAGAGTTGACACGATGGGATACGTTGACCTAATGACCACCTTTGGTCAAGGTCTATTATCCAAAACTTTCACGATCAGATACAACATTGTAGACGCTGACATGTCCTACCTCGTCCTGATCAGTAGGAAAACACTAAATGAGTTGGGAGCTATAGTCTCTACCCCTCACTTAAAAATGAAATTTCCTACAATAACAGGAGAAATCTTCACTGTAAAGGCAGACCAAAAGCAAGCCAGACAATGCTATGTCAAGAGTCTTAAAGTGGCACCATATCCTCCTAACAGATGACCAGTTAAACACGGTACCACTTCGGGGGGTATCACCCAGGTAATGAATATTGACAAAAATTTGTTTCCCTCTACACTGACAGTGTTTGTAGCTCATGATAGTCAAGCCTTCGATGTGGATCCACGCGATGATAATGTCGACAAAGGACCAAAACCGATCGAAGAGTTAGTCAAGCTACAGCTAGGTCCCAAACCAGGACAATGCACACAGCTCAGCAAAGGGCTCACCAACCACGAATACAGACACATAACCGATGTGCTTCAGAAAAATGCAGCATTGTTTGCTTGGCAACCATCTGATATGCCCGGCATCAATCCTAGTGTCATATGTCACAGGTTAGCAATATGTCCACAAGCCAAACCTGTCGCACAGAAAAAGCGAAATATGGGAGAAGAACGACGAAAAGCAGTCAAGGAAGAAATTGACAAGCTACTCAAGGCCAACTTCATAAGAGAAGTCCGATATTTGACATGGCTCGCCAATGTTGTCATGGTTAAAAAAGCTAGTGGCAAATGGCGTATGTGCACAGACTTTACAGATCTGAACAAAGCATGTCCCAAGGATGCATACCCGTTACCCAACATTGACAGACTCGTCGATGGGGTGTCCGGGTTCCACATCCTAAGCTTCCTAGATGGGTATTCTGGTTATAATCAAATTACAATGCACGCTTCAGACGAGGAAAAGACTGCCTCTATCACCGAAGACGCCAATTATTGTTACAGGGTCATGCCGTTTGGCCTCAAAAATGCAGGAGCCACTTACCAACGACTAATGGACCGTGTTTTCAAAAGACAGATCGGACGCAACGTCGAGGTATACGTAGATGACATGGTTGTCAAGTCTCAGAGCGTGGCCCAACACATAGCGGATCTGGAAGAGGTATTCGGAGAAATCCGAAAGTATGACATGGGCCTTAACCCTGAGAAATGCACATCTGGTGTAGGAGGCGGCAAGTTTCTCGGTTTTATGATAACACACCGAGGTATTGAAGCCAATCCGCACAAGTGCTCAGCCATATTACAGATGCGCAGCCCGACCAATGTTAATGAAGTTCAGAAGCTGAATGGAAGACTAGCTGCACTATCCAGGTTTCTTCCAAAGCTGGCTGAGAAGGCAAAACCTTTTTATAGGTTGCTCACCAAAACAACGTCATTCCTATGGGATGACACTTGTGAGCAAGCCTTTATGACGTTCAAAGAAACAATCGCCGCACTGCCTGTCTTGAGTCGACCTAGACAAGACACGCCATTGCTTTTATATCTCTCCACAACAGACGACGCCATCAGTTCAGCACTCATCCAAGAAGAAGGAAAGCGTCCGCTCCCGATCTATTTCACTAGTCGCATGCTACATGATGCTGAAAAGCATTACCAGATGATCGAGAAGATAGCCTTAGCGTTAATCACCTCTGCCAGACGCCTCAGACAGTACTTTCAGAGTCACCAGGTAATAGTCAAAACTAATTAATTAAACAGGTACTCAGGAAACCGGAGCTGGCAGGACGAATGGTAGCATGGTCAATCGAATTGTCAGAATTCGACATTCAATACGAGCCACGCGGCCCAATAAAGGCACAATTCATGGCGGACTTCCTAGCCGAATTCACTGGGAAGGAAGAAACCATCCCAGACTGGTGGAATCTTTACATGGATGGAGCATCCAACGTCCACGGAAGTGGAGCAGGCATCATACTTGAAGGACCTGACAACATCTCGCTAGAACAAGCCCTTAAGTTCAATTCCAACAACCAGGCCGAGTATGAGGCACTTATTGTAGGACTCAAACTCGCCAAGGAAGTCGGGGCTCGATACCTAAGATGCTACTCCGACTCTCAATTGGTCCAGGGACAAATAGCAGACAAATACCAAACTAAGGAAACGATACTCCTCCAGTATTACCACCTGGCCAAGACACTCATAGACAGCTTCGAATGCTTTGAGATACATCACATACCTCGGGAGAATAATGCATTAGCTAATCTGCTGTCAAAGCTGGCTAGCACCAAGAAGGACGAACATCTCAAGACAATCATTCAGGAAACACTTCAGAAACCAACCGTTGACACTTCAATGGTGGTGGCTGTCCAAACACAGGAGTCTACTTGGATGACCCCTTATTGGGACTTTCTCTTAAGGGGAATACTTCCAGTGGATGAAAGTGAGGCCAGACGTTTAAAACGGCAAGCTAGTCACTACGTCATCGTTGACAACGAGTTATTCAAGCGAGGACTGACAGCACCTCTACTCAAGTGTCTGGACAGAGCACGGGCTGATTATGTCTTGAGAGAGCTTCACGAAGGGGTATGCGGACTCCATACAAGGGGACGATCCTTAGCTACCAAAGTAGTACGTGCAGGATACTACTGGCCAACACTCAAGACAGACACTTACAATTTTGTACGCAGATGCAAAAAATGTCAAGAATTTGCAAATATCCCACGGATTCCCCCAGATAACCTTCATACGATATTTTCCCCATGGCCCTTCGCCATGTGGGACATGGATATCCTAGGGCCGTTTCCAAAAGCACCTGGATGCTAAAGTTTTTATTGGTGGCCATCGACTACTTCACCAAGTGGATCGAAGCGAAGCCATTGAGAGAAATAACTGCCACTGAAGTAGAAAGCTTCACGTGGAAAAATCTTATATGTAGGTTTGGTCTACCTTATGCAATCATCACGGACAATGGAACGCAATTCAAAGCACAGACATATGAAGATTTCCTATCCAGACTGGCCATTAAACATCTAGTCACATCCGTTGAGCACCACCAGACCAATGGTCAAGCAGAAGCGGCAAACAGAGTGATTCTCAAAGCCCTTCGTACTAGGCTTGACAAGTCCAAAGGGCTCTGGAGGGAGGAACTGCCCAGTATATTGTGGGCATATCACTGTACGCCTCAAAGTACTACGAAAGAAACCTCTTTTCGCTTGACATATGGGACTGATGCTATGATCCCTGTCGAGTTAGGGGAACTTTCAACCAAAAGAATGCTTTTTCAGGAAAAACATAATGAAGACAATATGCGAGTGGAACTGGAAACTAGCGAGGAACTTCGAGACATAGCCAAGATCAAGGAGGAAGTGACCAAGCTTTGAATGGCACGAAGATACAATTCCATAGTACAGCCTCGAACTTTCCAGCCAGGTGACTTAGTCTGGCGTGTCCGAGGAGAGGCTAGAAAGGAACCTTGTGCAGGCAAGCTTGGACCGAACTGGGAAGGCCCATTCAGAGTTGTCACCAACCTAGACAACAACGCCTACAGATTATAGGAACTCAATGGCAAGGACATTCCAAGAACGTGGAATGCCACCCATTTGAAGTTCTATTTCAGCTAAGAAGATCAAGACCGGATGATGTACTCTTTTTCCTATTTCAATCCTTTTTTCCCACTGGGTTTTTCACTTGAAAAGGTTTTAACGAGGCACATCCGAAGAATAATAAGATGTATTCCAAATTACATCAATAAACATATCCTTTTTGTCTTTTATTCACGTCAATATTACAACTTGACCAGGGTTTATCCATGGCAAGTATCATTAAAATTCAGGGCGGACGCGTCCTGGTACTTGCAAAGGTTCGTAAAATTCTAGGGTCTTCCCTAGTAGGACCTCCAACAAAACCCAAGGCATCCCCTTGGTCGAAAGCAGGTTCTTAAAATCCATTAACCCGGTGAACCTGGCTAAAAAATCCAGGGTTGACACCTGGTAATCTCCAAAGGTTCATAAAATCCTAGGATCTTCCTAGTTGCACCTCCAGCAAAATCCAAGGTAGCCCCTTGGTCGGACATACAGTCAGTAATTCCGGTTCCTCGGTTGACTACAAAATTCCAAGGTTCGAGTATGGTCCTTGGTCCGGGGTCCGCCTCAGTGATTCGACCAAACTACGCATAACCATCCAGACAGGTTCGTAAGACTAGAGCGTTGGTCGGCGCAAAATTCCAAGGTCCAAGTTTGGTCCTTGGTCCGGGGTCCGCCTCGGTGATCCGACCAAACTACGCAGAACCATCCAGACAGGTTCGTAAGGCTAGAGCGTTGGTCGACGCAAAATTCCAAGGTCCAAGTGTGGTCCTTGGTCCGGGGTCCACCTCGGTGATCCGACCAAACTACGCAGAACCATTCAATCAGGTTCGTAAGGCTAGAGCGTTGGTCGACGTAAAATTCCAGGGTCCGTCCTTGGTCCGGGTCTGCCTCGGTGATCCGAACAAACTACGCAGAACCACTCAGACAGGTTCATAAGGCTAGAGCGTTGGTCGGCAACCTCAGAATTCTTTCTGGGTCATTTACAGGTTCATAAATCCAAGCTTTGACAGTCTTGGTCGACCTTCATCTTTACAGGTTCATAAACCTAAGCTCTAGTAAACCGTTAAGGTTCATAAACCCAAGTCTTGGTCGACCTTCATTTATACAGATTTATAAATCCAAGCTAAGGTAGACTATCAAGGTTCATAAATCCTCAAAGCTTCGGAAAAATCCAGGGTGGACGCACCACTGGTACATCATCATTAAATGGACTCAAGACCGTGTCTTGAAGAACCCCGACAAAATCCAGCTCGGACAGCTCCGCTGGTATCAGACTTGACAACTATGAGGTATGACTATGTCCACCCTCGACATATGTTATCTTTGTTATATTTTCCCTTGCAGGAATAAGTTCGACATAAAAACCAAGTAAGTTTTCTTGGTATAATGAAACCCTATTGGAGAAAATCATGTCATAAATCCGCATAGTCATCAACAATTCTTGATAACTCGTTACTCTCACGACTTGAGATTAATTTGCGGTCAACCTCGTTATCATCAAATTATTTAAGAAGCACGAGGTATGAAGCATTTTATTATGATGATTTCAGTACTCACAGTTTTTATTAATATAAAAATACAAGGTACGAAGAAAGCATCTTTAAATGCACAAGTATCCAGGTTCATATACTTGGAATTATAACACCTATGGAACCTCGACAGGCAATACAATAGGATATTTTTGTTTTGCAGGAATAATTTTATCTTGCAGGATAACTAGTCAAAGATCACCCTCGACACTATGCTCATGGTGGAAGCTTTGACAAAAAGAATATCCACAGAAACTGCAACAAGTCAGAATTAATAGCGATTCAAAGATCAAGCTTGACATTACAAGATCTCAGTCATCTTTTCGACAAATCAATATTTTCCAAGTCTCAGCAAGTGGTTTGGGACAGTTTTGATCACATTATCAAGCAAATCAAAAGATTGAAACCACACACGGTCAAGCAGGTCACAAGGTCACAAATATCAATAAACAGTTGCAGAAATAGTGCAAGTAAAAGAAGAGGCGAAAAAGATTGAAGCAAAAGAAGAACGTACTTTCATTAAGTCATTGAAAACTTTACAAAAGCCTTCACAGCTGAAAAGTAAAACAAAGGGAAAATACAAATCTAACTTTACTATTTTCTTTGACCCCTAGCATACATTTTTGCCCTAATGGCTTTGGTATGACAACCTTTATCTAGAATCCAAGGATAAAGATCTCCACCTCCTCCTGGTGAGACGATCTTCACTCAGGACTTGGTGAGACGATCCCCACCTGGTACTGGTGAGACAACCCCCACCGAGTGAAGAGGAGAAGAGCCCCATCCATGAGGACATTGAGGACGAGCTTCTGCACCTTTATCTCCGTCATTGGGACGAAGATTGTCTGCAGCAGCACCTCCTTCGCTGGAAGCGGTTGGGGTAGTTGGTAACGATTGGACGTGAGAAGCGCGACGTGCACGAAGAAAAATTTCGATCTCATCCATGAAGCTCTGTTTCTTCCTTCGCTTGGAAGGGAAGGAACCCTCAGAAACCCTTCCAGGGGTATTCTCCTCAATAGAATCTCCGATCGAGATCACCTCGCACATAACGCGCTGCTCAACAGAGCCACCAGAATCGCTGCCTCCCATACCTAAGGTAGAATCAGAAATGGGTGACTCAGACATTTTCAGAAGAAAGAGGAAATTTGCGGTTTGGGAAAGAAGAAGCTTTAAGAAGAAGTTCAGAGAGCAAGGAACCAGGTGAAAATGACAACGGTGGAATCACTGCTATTTATAGAGAAGGGAGGCTTGACGGTTACTTGGGTGGGAGAACGAAACGTCTCCTAGAAGCCCGCGTCGTGATTAAACCGTCGCGACCCCCACTACCGCACGATCCTTCCCACTATGCACGATCCCAATGACCGTGACCTATCCTAGGCTGACACGTGGACACAAATAAAAGCATGGGCGGCACAGGACTATTGGCATTTATGAAGGGATTGAGCGTATCTTTGAAAATCACATCAGACGGTCAGGAAATCTTGATCATTTACTGCCACAGTCAGACTTATCCAATAAAGTCAAGATTAAACACTCTCTCTCTATGGACTGCACAGTTGCCTAGACAGGTTCGTAAACCCAAATAAAAAAAATTTAAGTTTTGGTCGACCTTTGAAGATATCAACCTCGACACCTCATGTCCACCCTCGGGGGCTGACAACTTTGCCACGACACCGGACATATTGTTTTTATGCCTTTTCACCCTCTTCTGCCTATAAATTGGCTCAGAGGCTGGGGGGCTTATGTACAGTCCAAAATAGTAAAATTACGCGTGGCAGTATCGTAATGGCCTAGGGACACGTGGCCAGCCTCCGCGTCAGCATTGTCCTTATAATAGGTGTTTACTCAGTCTCCAGGGGGCGGCCCGGACATGTGGTCCGGGCTGACTGTCAACACGGCAACAAGAACGCGGACGTCAACCCTCACCTAGGAGCCCGAACATCAGTGACATTCACTTTATTTGCTCAACATACACCTCATTACAAGGATATTCAAATAAGCGCAATCTCCTTATCTTATTATATCTCAAGAAGTTATCTACTAATTGCTACTTATCTACAAGTAACAATATATCAACAAGGTACACATTATCTCTAATTCAAACTAAAGATAACTGCCTGCTATTATCTGTATTATTATCTTATCAACAGATTATCTCTAAGCAAAGGCCCAAGGCCCACTCCACGCTATAAATACAGCCCTCCAGGTTCATTCTATCCAACACTTCTCACTTCTCCACATGCCTTACATATCCCACAAGATCTCTCACGCCTAGCACTCTCCATACTTACTCGCTATATTCTCACTCTTCTTTTATACTTGGATGCATTACCCAAGTCTCACACTCTCCATTCTTTAGGCCGAGTTCTCACACTTGGCCCTCTCTTATAAATTTAATGTTTTGACTTGAGCGTCAGAGTGTTTTTCCTTTCTTTTGCAGGTCCCTCCTCGGAGCAAAGCCTAACTCTACTCCGGCGTCACGGAATTTGGAGTCCACCAAGGCCACATCAAGCCCACACGTGGAATTACCAGATTTTGACAAGAACAAGTGGGAAAAGTAAAGTGCCAATAGGAAGAGGGATATTTTGGTTAAAAAAGCAACCAAAGTTAAAGTTCTTATAAGCTATAATTGAAGCCATGCCATGTGAAACAAATAATGTGGAACAAACGATTGATTAAGGTTAACTTAAATAGTTGTTCGGTTTTTCCACTTCCACCCTTTTATTCAGTTAGAAAAGGAGATGCATGTTACTGGAATCTTGGCTAACTAAATTAAAGATTATTCACATTTGATTTTTTAAGTGACTGCAGAGAGTAATATTGAATGAACATAAAACTTGTCCTTCATAGTTTTTTGGTGCATCACACATGCATGCCTACATCACAGGCACGACTAAAATAATTTTTATATATTCTGGTTGGATTTCAATCAGCCTAAATTTATCGTCACATAGCTATAGTACTGGTTTAGGTTAGTTAATAATGCAGAAGCCTCTTAGGTTGCTTATTAGTAAATGTTTATCTTTTAGTAAATGATTAATTAGGAGATAGCTAATATGTGGTCCTGCTTTTGTAACGCCCCCTCAATCATCAGGGTCATTACCAAGCATAAACAGCAAACACACATATAAGCATCAGAGTTTAAGCAGTTTGGAAGCATAACTAAGAGTGACATCATCAAAGGTCACTATCATACACTGTACATATAATATGGTGAATATACATATAAATTGTGTTTAAGAACAAAACTGTACAAATACATCCCCTCAGGGTACAACAAAACTAAACCAAAGGCAGAATACAAAATATCAGAGCCACATGCTCAAGTCATCTATGCCTAAGGTTTCTCAGCACAGCTATCCCTGCACAGGCTTCTTGCCTTGGGATCTATCAGCTCCTCCTGAGGATTCACCTGCAAAACATATGCCCCACACAAGGGGTGAGATATAAAATCCCAGTAAACTCAGGGCCCTTGAAGGTAT
>PYAF01001473.1:155838-191160 GCA_007407185.1 Glycine tomentella
AGAATACAAAATATCAGAGCCACATGCTCAAGTCATCTATGCCTAAGGTTTCTCAGCACAGCTATCCCTGCACAGGCTTCTTGCCTTGGGATCTATCAGCTCCTCCTGAGGATTCACCTGCAAAACATATGCCCCACACAAGGGGTGAGATATAAAATCCCAGTAAACTCAGGGCCCTTGAAGGTATTTCCTTCCCCTGCTGATATAGGAACATCTCCACCAGAGGCTACATCTGCTGATATAGGAACATCTCCACCAGGAGGCTACATCTATATCGCAGGAACATCTCCTACCTATCTCAATACAATTGCCTGAGGAGGCTACATCTGTAGATATAGGAACATCTCCATTCGAGAGGCTACGTCTATATCACAGGAACATCTCACATCAGGTCTTACTCAATCACATGTCATCTATCCTACTACAATAGGATACAACACTCAACCATGCAGGTTATAAGCTAGGAAAACCATAGCCATACATATCAACCACCCAATCTCAGGGCGTAGCTCACCGAACAAGCATCACATATCAATGTACATCAAATTCCCTTTCACAGGGTACAGCACAACATTCAGCAATCAATCAAACAATACACAATTTTCACATATATATGTATAACATTACACAGAACCATCATCCTAACAGGATAATGATGGAACACAGCAAAGGATACACACACAAGAACCAAGAGCTTACCTGCTCTAGGCAAAATACTGGCTCTCCCGGCCTCGTGGTCACCACCACTAGCACTATCAAGCTCGCGTCCTACAGAACCAAAACACAAGGTATCAGTAACGGTTCTAAGCCGTTATATCGAAAGGAAACCACAATTCCTTCCACATAACTCATAACAATCACTTCACAAGTGATTCTCAGACCCTCAGAAAGATCCTACTCAGCCTACACAAGACTCCAGAGCCTCTTCTAAGACTCTGATCAAAGCATATCCCTGCTTATACAGATGAATTCCAAACTTCTCATTATCACCAATTCCAGCTCACAAACAACATCTATACAATCTCATGAGCAACTTTGTCAACTGCTCTAAGGTTCATACTAGCCATATAACTAGTCTTTTACCTCTGCTCATACATACTCGGAGCCAAAATCAAACTTCATCAATAATAATGACTCAAGGCTCTAACTCCATCAGAATAACCCTCTGAGCATAAAACTCTACAGAGTCCAAGCCTAATAACGGCTCTAACACCTCCAAAAACACCTCTCAAAGTATTCAAAACCAACCAAAAACCCAAACACAGAAATTAACGGCTAAGGCTCAAGTTTCTTACCTCTGTGTAGTCCAGACACACCAGGGAACCACTTCCCCTAAGGTAGCTCGCTCAATCCAAGCTTCCTTCGCCTCTGATTCTTCGATTCCAAGGACTCCCTTAGAAATCTCGATCTCGCCGTTTACCGCCTCTTGTCGAGAATAAAGCTGGGTCACTAGCTTATCTCGAGCCTCTGAACACTTTCTCAGTTGGGTCAGAGGTGTTTAGGTGAAAGATGGAGAAGATACAAAGCTCCAAAGTCCATCAATGGCTTCCCTCACTCTCTCTCTCTCCTTTTTCTCCCTCATTTTCGTCCAAATGAGCTATTTATAAAACTGAACCGAAAGTCCCGCACGGTTCGCGCCAGGTGCCGCGCTGATCAGAGAATGAAGTCGATGCAGTCTTAACTGACTAGCATATAATCTTTCTTATCATAAAGACAGTCGGGCAACCTCCCTTCACAACTTGAACCAAAGCCTAAGAGGGAGGATGCCAATGCTATAATGACTAGAAGCAAAAGGATTCAAGAAGAGTCTAAGGAGAAGGAAGGTTATTTACTAAAAGCTACAGATGACGTCCTTACTGAGAAGGACCAAACACCTAAGAAAGTTGAGGTTCCTACTGATGGGAATCCCATGCCAAAAAAGGTAAGGGATGAAGAGAAGAAGATGTTGACATCTCCTAAGGTAAGTCTATGTTTGAGCATTTTTAGTATAATATTTTTCTATTCTTCTTAGCTTATTAGACTTCTCTTAGATTCTTATTTTCTTAGTTTAACTTAGTTTTGATCTTAGGAAAATAATTGGGCTTAATTGATAATTGTTGCTTATTTTTAGATTTTGTGCTTACTTGACCTATCTTCCTTGTGTGGGACCTATAGGAATCTACAGAACTCCAAATGGAGCATATGAGTAGTCCCTAAAAAGCTAAGGAAAAGGGATGCAATTTTGTCAAAGATAAGCATGGGCTAATTCTATTAGTTTAGGAGTCAAGTTAGGCTTGGAAGTCAGAACCTATGCACTTGAGTTTTAGGTTGCGAATTTGGGTTTTGATTGATGTAATTAGCATAATTAGTTAGTTTAGATGGGCCTAATTAGATCCCATCCCTTCATTATGTTCAATCATTATACATTAGTGTAGCTAGGAGTTATTTAAGGACACAAAAAAACAGAATTTCTAGCTTCTTGTGCAAGTTTTCATAATTAAAATCTTTTCTCTCTTTTCTCTCAACTGTTCTTCATTGTTCTTTATTTTTCTTCTTCCTTTCATCTCTGTTCTTCTATTTTTCTCACACAAATTTTATGGCTCTTCCACTGATGATGATCATAGAAGGCTGAACAATCAATCAATCGAAGGATCTAGTCCAAGTAAGGAGAATTTGAGTTCTGATTTGTTATTCTAATTTCTATGTGAATGTTCATCTTCTTCTTCAATCATCTTTTCAATTTTCATGATTATGAATATGTTTAGTATTGAAAATGAATTAGGTTATAGATTTATTTCCTAATTTTGAATTTTAATCAGATTTTTTGGATGATATTTCAATCCAGTTTGTGATTTCAATTGATTTAGGAATTAATTCGATTGAACTGTTTCTAATGATATTGAATGAACCTTCATAATATGATCATTATCTATGAACTATGATAATTTGCATTGCTTGGTTTAGTGAATTGGATTGATATTCTTGAATCTGTTTTACAACATATTTTATCAATTCTGTAAGTTTCTACATTTTTCTTCAATTCTTGTTTGTGTTTCTGTAATTTTTGTTCAATGTCTGCAAACTGTTTGATATGCCCCTCTACTGTTTATAAATGGATTAAGTCAAGAACCAAATTGGACTATATCTCTGAGTCAACCTAGGTTAATCTTGTGCTACAGAATTATCTTAGTTATATTTGTTTTGTAGCGATTCGACAATCATTATCAGTCTACCTTTTCCTCATAGAGGTAAGATTGACCAACAAGATTGTGCAATTTATAAATTTTATTTATGTTGTGAGTAAAGTGCACATCGACCTCCTTTTCATTGAGGCTATTTCATAGATGACATCTTATGCCAAGCATTTAGAAGATATTTTATCAAACAAAGGAAAATTGGCAAATTTTGGCACTATGGCTCTCAATGAGGAGTGTCTTGCTGTGGTCCTTAGTAAACTTTCCCCTAAGATGAAAAACCTCAGTAAATTTAATATTCCTTTATTGATAGAAGGGTCTAACTTTGATAAGTGCCTATGTGATTTGGGAGCTAGTATTTTGATTCCCTATTCCGTATTTAAGAAGTTGGGCATAACAAACTTAGAACTTACTAGCATCACTCTTCACCTTGTTGATCGTTAACTTTTCTATCCCAAAAGGGTTATTGCATATGTGTTGGTTAAGGTGGCCAAGTTCATCTTTCCTACTGATTTTGTTATTTTTGATATGGAAGTTGATAAGGATGTCCCTATCATATTGGGACTACCTTTCGTTAGTACTTGTGTTTTACTTGTTGAGGTTAGGCTACTTAGACTCACCCTTAGATTAGGGGATGAGAGAGTGGTACTTAATTTATCTGATACTTTGAAACAACCTTCCTCATTTGCTTCATGTAGCTTTATTGAGTCTGTTAATATAGCTTATGCACTGATGGATGGGGCATTCCCAAGTGTGGGGATTCTTGACCCTCTAGAGAGAGTTCTCACTAATGAGGACCTTGAATGGGAGTTTAACCCTGAAATGAAGGAAATACTGACATTTCTCCACTCTCAACATAGTTCCTAACCGCCTTGTTGTGAGAGGTTGGAATGGGGCAATGTTCTAAAGCTAAAGCCTCCTATTGAGGAACCTCTTGAATTGAAGTTGAAGCCCCCTCCTTTCAACTTCAAATATGTTTTTACTAACCCACCATTTTCTCTTCCAGTTATGATTGTAGTAGATTTACATGAAATTGAGGAGGAAAAACTATTGCGGGTTTTCAGGGACAAGAGAGAAACCTTTAGGTGGAATATTCATGACATGAAGAGTTTAGATCCCACACTCTACACCCATAAGATCAACACTAAAGAGGGCCTCTACCTAAACGGTCATCCCAAAGGAAAGCTTATTCCCAACATGATGGAAGTTGTCAAAGGAAAGGATGTTAAGCCCACTATCATTACCTAAACTTGAATAGTTGCTTGAGGACAAGCAATGCTCAGGTATGGAAAAATTGATAAACCACTTTTTGAGGGATATTTTGAGTGAGTTTTTGTGTCATTTTGCATGCATTTTCTTGGCAAAATTCACGTTTAAACACTAGTTTTGTATTGCAGAAATACATATGCTCAATTGAGTGAAAGAGTTGGAAATTGTATGATTTCATGAAGATTTAAATATTATGCACTTGATCATGATCATGGTACATTTACCATGACAATGGTAAGCAACACGACCATAATAAGATGATAATGCCCTCCAGAGCAGCGTCAACGATCCGACAATGGTCATAGTCCACCATGAGGGTGGTAGTCGATCCACAATGCCTCAAAGCTTCAACATCACTTTCAACCACGGTCGTGATAGATTTTACCATGACCGTAGTGTGCGCTTTTCGATCTGATATACTTAGGAAGCTATATATAGGTCTCTAAACTTTGTAAAAAAACAATCTTTTGTTCACTTTTATCTTTTTATGAATTTGAGAGAATCTTGAGGGCTTTTGAGAGCTAGGAAGAGTGGACAGCACCATGAGAACGGATCGTAATCATCATTCCTACCTCATTGATATGTCTATGTCTATTTTCTATAGGATGAGTAGTTTTGCTTTGATCATGAGCAGCTAATCCCCCTAATCCAAGGGTCTAATGTAACTTCCCAATTGTACCCTTCTCCATGTTCTTAATGGAATTTCTCATTATTTTATGTTAATTAAATTTCTTCCTTATCTTTATTGTTTATTTGGAACAGGTGAAGCTGCTCCCTGGGCTTGGCTGGCTTGATTGTCATTGGTGGTTGTGGCGGGAATGAGGGGCAAGGTTCAAAGAATTAGTAATAGATATACACACCAATTTCATTGAATATGGGATCAAAGGTACTGCTTTCTATGCTATGATGTAAAAAAGGATATGTGGGTTTAAGATTATTGCTCTTAGTCTTTCGGGGGTTGTAGTTTAAAGTCATTCTAATACTTAATCGATTGCATAGTAGTGATCATCTGCATGTAATTGGTAGATCTACGTAGAGAATGTTCTACACCAAATTGCATGATCAAACTCTTTGGGTAATTTTTTATAGATTAGTTAATCTTTAATTGATCATCCTACAAATTGATTATATCCTTTGACTTAAATTGATGGACCCATGATCATTGGGGTATTGATTTAAGGCAAAGAACATCTGTTGACCTTGATCATAAGCTTTGGTTTTGGGAATTAGTAATTAATTAGGGAAGGAATTTCATTGGGACTGGGAATGAGGGAGAATTGGTATTAGTGAATCATAACCCATGGTCACTCTTATCTTCACTCAAATCTCCCTTTGCATTAGTTTATTTGTTTTCTTCTAAAAACCAAAACCATAAAAATGTTTAAATCCTCTTTTTAATCACCTCAACTTCTAGTTCTGTAAACTTGATTAATTGGGAATACAACTAGTCCTTTGGGTTTGATATCCATACTTTCAAGTCCTCTGTTATTATTGTGTCAGATACACTTGCTCTTATGCGAGCCTGACATATTTTATACATCAATGCCCATTTCCCCATGGACAATCGTCATTGAAGAATGGTGGTCATAGGGATAGTTTTCCTTCGGCCTCACGGGAGATGCCAAATGTTCTTAGTAAATTTTGTAGAACTTCCTCATAGTGGTGCTTGGTGAGCTCCTCTAAAAATGGTGGTGGGGTGTACCTACAGAGACACTTTGACACTCAAGTTAGCGGTGTAGAGACGAGTATTATAATGTAGGTTTGATTAAAGTTGATTTACCTAGATGTTGATATCCTCTTAAATAGAGTTGATGATTGAATCTTTGATCTCACTCTCCCTTATAATTACAAAAAAAAATATGATTTTATCTTATCTTTACAAAATTGAAAACTTTTGAGTTATTATTTAAATTTTAGTACCTAAGTTACTCTATTTCATAATAAGTATACACAAATTTCTTGGCAAATTTAAATAAATAATACAAATTAAATAAATATTTTGAAATTTGGGGCACTCAAACACGCCTAAATTGGGCGTGTTCAAACACGCCTAAATTGGGTGTGTTTGAGTGCTATATAACCCCAAAAAATTTCACTTTTCACCATTTGTACTATTTCACCTTCTCTCTAAAAATTTGTAGCATTCTATCTAAAAGATTATTTCTGCAGCGAAGCTCTGCCAACAAGTAAGTGAATCTAATAAGTTTGCATTTTATTTATATGTTATATTATTGAATTAGATGTTAGGTTCGTAGGAAATTGTTAGCGACGTAGATGTTAGGTTCGTAGGAAATTGTTAGCGTCGTAGATGTTAGGTTCATAGAAAATTGTTAGGGTGTACGGTTTAGGGTTTAAGGTGTTTGGTTTATGGGTTTAGGATTAAGGGTTTAGGGTTTATAGTTTAGTGTTGATGGTGGTTAGGTTAATGGTTTAGTGTTTAGGGTGTTTGGTTTACAGGGTTGAGGTTCATGGTGTTTGTTGAGGGTTTGAGGTTCATGGTGTTTGTTGAGGGTTTAGGGTTTACGGTTAGGGTTTATGGTTTAGGGTCGATGGGGTTTAGGTTAATGGTTTAGTGTTCAGGGTGTGTGGATTAGGGTTTAGTGTTGATGGGGTTTAGATTAATGGTTTAGTGTTTACTGTGTTTAGATTAGGGTTTAGGGTTAAGGGGTTGGGGTTTATGAAGTTTGTTTTAGGGTTTATGTTTGAGTGTTGAGGGGTTTGGGTGTGTGGTTTATGGTTTAGGGTTGATTGTTTATGTTATTATGTTTAGGGTTTAGGGTTTATGTGTTTGGTTTAGGGTTTAGGATGTAGGGTTTTGGGTGTTTGTTTTACGGGTATAGGCTTAAGGGGTTGAGGTTCATGGTGTTTAGGGTTTAGGGTTAAGGGTTAGGATTGATGGGGTTTAGTTTAATGGTTTAGTGTTTAGGGTGTTTGGATTAGGGTTAAGGAGCTGGGGTTTATGGTGTTTGTTTTAAGGTTTATGTTTGAGTGTTGAGGGTTTAGGGTGTGTGGTTTATGGTTTAGGGTTGATTGGTAATGGTATTCTGTTTAGGGTTTAGGGTTTATGTGTAGGGTTTAGGGTTTAGGGTTTAGGGTGTGGGGTTTCGGGTTTAGGGTGTTTGTTTTGTGGTTCATTGTGTAGGGTTTAGGGTGTTTGTTTTATGGTTCATTGTTTAGGGTTTAGGGTGTTAGGTTTAATTAATTTGATAGGATAATTATTTGTAATGTTTTATGAACCGAAGATAATTTTTTTAATTTAAATTTTCATTTTTTTTATGATACTCATTAGATGGATGATTCATCTTCGACTGATTCTTTGTGCTCTGGATCGGATTATGAGGGTGAGCCCATGGATCCGATGACCCATGTTATCCTACCCCGTATAAGTGGGGTGTTTTGCGTAGGTGTACTCAGCGCACCCACGTTTCACAAGCTGTGTGGAATGAGGACACAGCTCGATTGTTGAAGACTCGACGAGGTAAAGTAATGGCGGGGCCACCTCACGATGATATACCTGACATCGTTGGTGATATTTTAAGAAATGTTGGCTTTCTACATGTCGCACGCATGCGACATATTTAGGTATGCAAGTAGAAAATGAGTAAACAAATTTTTTATATAACTGTACATATGAATTGAGTAGTTTTTTTCTTAGATCGATCTTGCACTTATTAGTGCTCTGGTTGAGCGGTGGAGACCAGAGACCCATACCTTCCATATGATGCAGGGATGCCATCACATTGGAAGACGTGGCTGGTATTTTAGGATTGCCCACCAAGGGCAAAGTTGTTACAGGAGTCACCGTAGCTGACTGGGACACCATCATTGAGGAGGTTTTTGGGCATGAACCTCAGGAAGATACCGAGCTTAAAGGTGGATATTTGCGCCTGTCTTTCTTTGATAGACATTTTGCGCACTGGGGTGAGGTAGTTCCCGATTTGGTCACTGTGATGCGCTTTACGAAGGCACACATTGCGTGACTTCTTGGAGCATGGCTGTTGAGCGACAGATCTGGGGGGAGGATGGTCACAACGCGTTACGTCCCATTGCTTGCTGGGGACTTCGAGGAGATTGGAGGATATAGGTGGGGCTCTGCGGTCCTTGCACATTTGTTTAGACAAATAAACAAATGTGCGAGTGTAAAAATCCATGCAGAAGTGACATTGGTGGGTGTCATATGTTGTTTTAGGTATGGGCGCAGCTGAGATTCCCACCCATTGCTCCAGCTATTCCGCAACCTACTCACCTGGAGTGGCATTACGGACACCGGTATGTGTTACCATATTTTGTTTTTTTACAAATTTTTGGAATTCTGTCTTATAGTATTCTAATGTCAGTTATTTTGAAATAAGGTTTAATGCTTTAGGCTGGTTTCGAGCACACGAGCTGCTCTGGTATAGGATGAGATTGGAATCCCTCAGTCAGGATAAAGTACGTTTAGTTATTTTTAAGTGTTCTTAATTGTGCATTTGTGGTCCATGTTGTTAATAACTGTGTGTTTATTTGGTCTGTACAGGTGGTTTGGCAACCATATGGAGAGTACGACTTTCTTGGTGCATCTGAGCAGCAACGACTGTTGTGGATGGCAACTACTCCTGTTATATGCTTTCACACAGTTGAGTATTTGTAGCCGGATAGATGCATGAGCCAATTTGGGAGGGATCAACCAATCCCACGTACTCCCAGGAAGCTAAAGGGTGTGCATGACCTTTTCTTGCGTGGTAAACATGAAGATAACTGGGTCCACAAGCTGAGACCGTTTATTAGACGCTGGGAGGTTAGGTACCAGCATATCGACCTTCCCCCTCTGGTTCAGGGCTTCATGTCACCAAACCATGAGTACATGGTTTGGTACAAGGAAAATGGGAAGCAGTACATCTCGAAGATGGCTGCCAAGACTGGTCGTGGTGTAAGTTTTGCTGACATTAACATTTATTCTATTTATGTTTATTATGATAAAGAACAAGATTCACACTAATGTTTATATATTTTATTTTATAGTTGGATGGGTTAGAGATGTTGTACTTCGCGCTTGGTCAGTAGTGGCCGAGCTACACCGCGAGTGGGCGCAGGATGAGGTCTGTCGCATAATGTCTATCTTCAGAGAAAGTTGTCGCCTGGAGGAGGCAGGGCCACATGCACCCGAAACCCAGCTTCAGGAGAAGCCACAAGTGTCTGTTGGTGTTGGCCGTCAGGAGGGACATGGGCTAGAGCATCGGCGGAAACATATGCACCATGTTCCTATGCCCATTACAGGTCCCAGTCCTTGCACTTTGGGTTGGGTTAGGTCTCCAGTTATAGCATCGACAGACAACAGCCAACCCTTGTATTACAAGTCCAGTTAGCAGGGGGATACGGGGTGCGAGGGATTCAGTACGCAAATTCATACGCCTCCACCGCCTGCCTCATAGACCCAGCTTGCATATATGGCTACTGCAATGGCGATGGCATCAACGGATGTTGGGACTAGTAGTGACGTAGCTCCTGCGGAGTGGACTGGTGTCAACATTGACGAGATGCTCTCCCAGCTTGATTATTCTGCAAAAGGTTATGGAGGTTGGCCATTAGATGTACCATATGTCACCCCAACTGCTGAGCATCCCCAGCCCTCATCTTCAGAGTAGGCCACTCCATGTCCACCTCCCTATGTAGTCCCTTATAAGTCAAGCCCTTCTCATCCAGACCCTTCTCCGTGACCGCGTAGACGGAGGCTACCTGATCGTCAGGCACGTCATTATCAGTGGCCACCAGAGTCTTAGTTTTTGCGTCATTTGTGCTTTTTCATTGTAATTTGTAATAGATTTTATTTCTTAACTCAGATTTGTTAACAAAATTTTTTTGCAACACTTATTTTAATTAGTTGACATATTAACAATTACTAACACCGTGAATAAAAGTAATTGATATCAGAGGCAAACAGTAACAATTGAAGATAACCAAACTTCATAAACACTACTTAATACAATGAATCATTGAATTTCAGTAATTGGTTTGTTAAAAATAGCTAAAATCTCAATTGGACAAAAAGTTTCTAGTAGTTGGATTCTCCCCACATCTTTAACACATCTTCATCGCTTGTCAACTCTTTTATGTGATATTCGATTGTGTTGTCTGAATGAGCGTAATGGGCTGGCTGTCGAAAGGGGGAACCCCAACAAGCGCAACTTTCTTGATGACATCTTTCAGTGTTTCAATGTTGCATCCTGAAGGAATTTCAAATCTTATTGGATTTGTTCCAGTGAATGAATAACCCACAAAACCGCCTTGTCGTGGTATGTTCCACTTGCCATTGTAATATAGCATTGTATCATGTGTAGGGTCGATGGTGGATCAAAGTTGGTTCAGTATACCATCGGGTGTTCTGTTGATGGTGCATAATATTTCTATAGGGCCAACACTTGACATTTTGTCATGACACATTAACATTGTGCAAACATCATCATCATTTGTGAGTTGTAGATAATGAAAAAAATATTGATGACCTGCATGTAGGGATGGTTGTCGATAGTAGATTTCAGCAACAAAATGGTCATTGGTTAGCAGAAGGGTGTTGTGCATCCTACTCTTGAGTGTCTGAAAAGAACACTCATTAGGCACTCGCATTGGTATTGGAGTAGAACATTGAAAAGAAACACCAGTTTCGTTGTGTTTCATTGATCCATTTGGAAAAATGAATGCTAATTTTGAGTTACTAATGGTCTGACTGCTTGTTTCTCCTAAGAATGCCATAGTATTCAGATTGAGTTTCGATTGCGGATGTATGTTGTGTGGGAGTGGGAGTGTTTGGCTTATATAAGGTGTGTTCAGTCATGCCCTATTTGGGAGTGTTCAATCACGCCCTATTTGTTAGGCGTGTTTAGTCACGCCCTATTTGAACGTGTTCAATCACGCCCTATTTGTTAGGCATGTTCAGTCACACCATATTTCGGCGTGTTTAGTCACGCCCTATTTGTTAGGCGTGTTCAGTCACGTCCTATTTGGGCATGTTTAGTAAATAGGGCATGTTCAGTCACGCCCTATTTGGGCGTGTTTAGTAAATAGGGCATGTTCAGTCACGCCCTATTTGGGTGTGTTTAGTCACACCCTATTTGTTAGGCGTGTTCACTCACACCCCATTTAGGCGTGTTAAGTCATGCCGTATTTGTTGGGCGTGTTCAGTCATGCCCTATTTGTTAGGCGTGTTCAGTCACACCATATTTGGCCCTCATTGACTCCCCATCATGTTTGGGTGTTTGGTTTAGGGTTTTCTCCTGAGGGTGTTTGTTTTAGTTTATAGGGTTTAGGGTTTAGGATGTTTGGTTTATGGATTATGTTTTCGTCTTTAGGGTTTAAGGTGTTTGGTTTAGGGTTTAGGCTGTTTGGTTTATGGTTTAGGGTTTAGGGTGCAACAACGGCAGAGCCCCATTTTCATCCACCTAATTTATTATTTACTTTTACATTTTGAAAACTTGATCGTCGTATGTGTAATCACATGCAAAACATGATGAGTAATATCATTTCTCTCAACCAAACACAAGGGTAAGACAACATATTTATAAATGAAATACATTAACATAACATTAATTAAAAAAACATAATTACAAAATCATGAAGTTCCACCATGAGTAGGACAATTTCTCCAATTATGTCCAACTTGTTTGCAAATTCCGCATTTGACGCGTCTTTGAGTTGTTTTGACTTCGTCCATCTCGTTACGTAGTCTGGTGGACCTTGGACGACCCTTTGCACGCAACATTCCCCTATCAGGTATGACAACTGGATCTTCACTCGGTGGAACAGCACATTCATTACCAATTGGCTACCATGGCAATGAATAAGCCTGAACCAAGTTGCTTACGAGGAAGACATCATCCACATACTGAAAAGGATTCTGACGAACATGTAAAGCAGCAACTGCGACGTGACTACATGGGTATCTGAAGGCCTTAAACTTGCTACACTAACAAAATCGCTCTAGCAAGTTTATTGAATATGACCTCTCCCAGCCCTCCTCCACCTCAAATAATGTTTAATCAACATTATATGTGCGTACATGGTGGCCTGTAGCAAGGGACTGATTATGCCTCATAGCATCAACCACATTTTTGCAATGTCGTTGTGAATGCTCAAGCTGTGAAGCAGTTGCCTGACCCCTGCATACAAAATAATGAACTAATCGGGTGTACGTCTGCTTCACAATAGCAGTAATAGGCATGTTCGTTGCTCCCTTGAACACCCTGTTCACTGATTCTGACAATTTTGTTGTCATATGGCCATATCTTCTCCCCTCTACATCATATGCACATGTCCACTTTTCCTTAGGGATGCCATCAATCCATTCTACAACCTTAGGACTGGGATCACGAAACCATGCAAACGCTATGTCAAAATCAACCATAAAGAGAGTATAACCTGCAGAATAATAATACCATTAACACTATTCCGTTTATAGATTTGTCTCAGCTTAATATACTCAAAATAGTTGTTAACATACCTAAAGTCATGAGGGTCTTCTCCAATCTTGCATTCTTGAACCTTTGATTAAAATTATTGGCAATATGACGAAGGCAAAACACGTGATGCGCAAAAAGTGGTTGCCAACCGGCATGATTCTCCACAGCAGATATTATGCTCCGGTGTCGATCTGAAATGAGACATATATTTTGCATTTGGGTAACGTGGAAGTGAATGTTAGCAAGGAAGTATTCTCAGGCTTCCAACGTCTCTATTGATTCAAGAGGAGTCATAAGAAGATGGACAAGGAATCAAGCTTTAGAGTTTTGTGCTTTCAACATGCCTCATTTCAAAAGTGCCATGGAAGCTTGAAGATCAATTTGATTCTTGTAAAAGGAAAGAAGTGGTATCTGATAATCCAATGTGCATATCATGCATATCATTCATTTAGGATTGTTAGATTGAAGGCTAATGCAAAAGCATTTAATAAATAAGGCAAATTAAAATCAAGTTTTTGGAAAAATTAAGTTTTCCTGTTTTAATCAATTACAGATATGTTGGCATCAATTATTTTGTTCTTCGTGCCTTCTGGAAAACAAATAAAGAACAATGTAATCGATTACATATCGAATTAATCGATTACCTAGGCTAAATTTGAAATCATATACCTTCTGTCTTAATCGATTACAGAAGTTCGTAATCGATTACATATCATGCCTATGACTAACATGATTTGCTAATTTAATCGATTACATATCGGTTTAATCGATTACATAGAGCATTTGAAAATATTGGTCTCTCTGTCTTAATCGATTACCAAACTCAGTAATCGATTACTCAGTGTATTTGGAAAATCACGAGTTCCTGTTTTAATCGATTACGTGACGGGATAATCGATTATAATGTTTATAGCTCAAACCCAGAACATATCAAAAACACTTTAATCAATTACATTCTTGAATTAATCAATTACATATGCTAAATAATCGATTACAGGAGCGTGTTTAATCGATTATTTTCAGTTAGAAAGTTGTTATAAATAGAACCCATTGCTGTGTTTTAAAGAGCAGAGAAATTCGAATTCTGAGCAATCACAAACATTTATAAGCTTTCATTAGTGAGTTTTCTGAGTTCAAAAACGTCTTGGCTTCACCAAAATTCATATGGGTTTTTGATTTGATGAATGAAGCATCATTGAGCCTCAAAGCTTAAGGAAAGGGATGCATTGGTCTGTTATTCTTTCTTTCAACCTGGTGAATCATTCATATGTATTTTGTTCATTGGATTATCAGGTGAATTCGTTCCTTATTCTTTGAGGTTGTAAATCTGTTATTTGATTTCTGCAAAGATTGACTTATTGTAAATGGGTTTCTTGCATGATAACTAGAGATAGTGTTTCTCTAGGGATTGTTGAGTAGTGTTCTCAGTGGGGTTGGTCTCTAAGAATCTAATAGTGTTTTAGATTTCTGAACTTTATCTAGGGTTGATAAAGAGAGGCTTATAATATCTTGTAAGAACATTAATTTGCAATAGTGGAACTCCATTCTAGTGTTGAGTGGAAGAACTGGATGTAGCTTCATAGTGTTTGAAGTGAACCAGTATAAAAATTGTGGCTGATCTTTATTCTAATCTCTTCATCTCTTTATTGCTTTGGTTTGTGAATCAAATTATTTGCACAGAAAGATTTCAGTTGTCTACTGATTTTTTTGACAGAGGAATTTGATTGAATATAAGATTCTTGGTTTCAAAACAATTTTTAAAGTGATAAAGATCCTATGGAAACTCTGATTGTAAAATTTTTAATTACCAAGGTACAACCAATTCACCCCCCTCTTGGTTGTATTGAAGTATTCCTATTCTTTTTTTAGTCTCCCCCTCAACAATGGAAAATGTTAGTGGCAGACATTCATTATTTCCATCCTGACTCGTGGCAATCAACAATTTTCCTTTATACTGGTTATATAAATGAGTCTCATCAAACTGAATGATGGGTTTGCAAAATTTAAAAGCCTCGCAACACTGTCTTAAAGTCCAAAAAATGCGATGAAACACACGCTTTGCCCGTACCAGTCGATGTGCCACAAAATAAGCATTTGTTTGAATATCAAAAAAAGAATTTGGTGAAAACCGAAGCATGTAGTTGCACCTCCCGGTCAAAAATGCATAAGATTCTTCCCAATGCCCATAAATCATTACAATTGTTTTCTGCTACGCATACCAGGCCTTTCCATTTGAAACTTTAATCCATACTTATTACTGATCCTCTCCTGAACCAATGCAATTGACACAGACGGTTCCTCCTTAACCATTCCTAACAATGAAATTGTAACATTGACATTAACAACATACCTTAAAAAACAATATTTTTCATATAGACCAAATTTAATAAAAACATACCTACTACAAGTGAAGCAATAACATCAACATCAAGCTGTTTGTGAACATGTGTAATATGGTCATTCAAGCAATTGTGTTTTCCACCCCATCTTGAAACAAGTCACTTCTCACCGTACGTTGGTTTAATTACCCTAACCCTCCAAGGGCAACCATCGTTGTTTCGAACACACTTCATGCAAAACTTGTTAAGCTTGATCTCAACCACAATTGCTTCTTGATGCTCCTTCATGAGGTTCCGCTTAATTGTAATTTGTGCGCCCCTTTTGGAGGCAAATTCCTGTTTAACAAACAAATCGTCCCCTATTTGCCATGAACCTTGCACTGAACCCGAACCAGAACCGATAAAAAATTCTTCTTCACTTGGATGATTCCAATCAATATATGTGTAATGTGGAATTCCATCCCAAAAAGGAATGACCTCAGCACCCACACATACAAAATCAGTTTAATAAACATTTCAAGCAAATAAAATACTATAACATAAATATATACATATATGACTACTTTCTCATTGATTTCGGTCATCTAAGATACCTTCAACAGGTTCTTCTGCTTGAGTAGATCCAACATCCGCATGATGATGCATTTGAGACGACCCCACACCAGTATCTTCTTGGAATTCAGTCGCATGCACCAGCATCCTCATCATTATGCGACACACTAGCATCCTCCAGAAGAAGACGATCTTCCATTGCGATATTTTCATCATCGTCATATGATGATGCATTATGTTCAGAATTAAAAGCGGCTAACCTTATGGGTAAAACAACATCCTCTGCTGCGGTAAAATCCACGTACAACTCTAGAAAATCTTTTGTTGCATGCTTGAAATATTCTTCCATTAGCAATTCTATGTCTTCATCATCCACAACTTGAAAACTCATGTATTGTTCACGTTGCCATAATCTTCCCGTCAACAAAGTGATACTTTGGTTGTCTTGCAGACTTAATTTTTGTTGTATCTTCTGATGTAATTCACCCAGTGTTGAGCTTCGCTTGATACATGTCTGACTTTTCTCTCCTTCAAAAACAACACTTTGTCGCCCTTCAACTTTCCTTCCATTAAAAAATAACACAACACGAACACACTCCTCACCACCTAAACTCATTTCTTGCCATCAACAAAAACAAAAACTTTAAATATCAAGAATACAATAATTGGAGATTTAAAACCTGTGAAGAAATGGGTCAGGAGAGACGATTTAAATAGGATTTGGGGGGTGAAACACGCCCAATTTAGACTTGTTTCACAGTCCCAAATTTCAAAATATTTTGAAAACTACCCCAAATTTCAAAATATTTATTTAATTTGTATTATTTATTTAAATTTGTCCAAATTTCTTCTATCCTTATTTTTAACTTAACTTACAAACAATTAGGGGTGTTCACGGTCTGGATTGGATCGGTTTTGGCAAAATATCATCCGATCCAATCCCTTCGGTTTGGTCATTTGATCATCCATTTGGTTTGATTTTTTTTTCAAATCCGATCCAATCCAATCCAATTTTTTTCGGTTTGGATTGGATCGGTTTTCGGTTTTTTAAAATGTCTAAAAATAAAACTTAGAGACTTATTTTTATCAAGATAAGAAGTATCTAGAATAAACAAACACATTTATTGGACAAAAGCAAACACCATTTTCTAATTTTCATTGGACAAACACGTTCATTGGACAAAATAAAGAGCAATGAAACCTTATTGCAAACATGTTCATTGGACAAAAACACACATAATTTTCTAATTTTCAAATTAAACTCATAACTTAAATGTAAAACTAAAAAGCCTAAGTAGATAATTGGATCGGTTTGGATTGGATTGGTTTTTACCAGGCAATCCGAAAACCGATCCAATCCGGTGAAAATTTTCGGTTTTCTATTTTTCAGTTTTCGGTTATTTCGGTTATCAGTTTTTCGGTTCGGTCACCGCGGTTTGCATCAGTTTGGATCGGTTGATGAACACCCCTACAAACAATCAAGTTGCCTAACTTGATTTCTCTTTAGGTACTTTTAGTTAGTTATATATAAACTTTAAAATAAATTAAATAAAACTAATTAAAATTAAAACTTTTGTAACCACACAAATTTTAACATGTGTCACAAGCTAATAATGGTTATATGAAAACCATCGTCTCCTCTTCTTTCCTTTGTCAAGACGGAAGAACTAGCAGAGGATACACAAAGCTCTCCTCAACTCTCCTTTTCTCAAAAAATGCTCTTATCTTCATCTCCTCACAAAGGCTAGAAGATTGTTCCTGTTTCAGTAAAGCTACTTTAGGTAGAGAGAACCTCCTTATCTCTCTTTAATTTGAGTTACGTGTTAGAATTTGATGATTGAGATTTTGTTTTATTCTTGATTAGTTTTGCAAAATTAACCCTGATTGGTTATGGATGATGGAATATTTAACTTATGTTTCTCATATATCCTGTTTGAACCTTGAAATTTATTGTTATTACTACTCGCCGTTTAGTTGATACCGATATAGATTAATGGAACTTGGGTGGTTGGGCTCTGTATTTGTAGACTGAAGTAAGCAAGAGATAAAACTTGAATATGTACAGGGGTGGGAGTCGCGGGTGTTACTGTTCTGACCTGAGTGTGTGTCGTAGGTGTTTTCCTTGGAAGGTTGTGGTTATATCTGAACAATGCAACCAGAATCTTATATTTTCTTTTAGTAGAAGTCTGGTTATTATTTCTAACTAACATCTGAAAGCTTAGTTAGGAGTATGACATAGTTACGTGATTCTTTTTGTGTAGCTGGGGGTGGGAATTAAATCTCTGTTTGTGAATGTAGGATATTTGATCAAAATGAATGGAAACTAAAGGTAAAATTAAAAAGGTTTTAAATTTTTGGGTACTGCACCATCCACCATGGAGTATTGGTGCAACAACTATGTGCTCTTGAGAAGATAAACGCTGAGTCGAATAAAAAGACATTGCCACTTGTGGGATGGTGAGTCGAATAAGACTAGAATGGTTTAGTTAGGATAAGATTTATCATATAATATAACAATTGGAAATAAAGCCAGGAAATAAAATTCTTAAGAGTGCGTGATGGTGAGGAAGAATAAAAAATAATAATGAAAGATATGTGTAACTTAATCTAATTCCTTACTCTTGTTGTTAATTGATTTCGCTTGATGAGTACTTTATAATGATTTGTTTTGTATAGTACCATGAGGAGTAAAAGGATGTTATCTCCCAATCATTTCTTTAATGTTTTATTTCCTTAATGAAGGGTATCATGGAATATAGTTTCAATATGCATGAGTTGTTAACTTAGAAAAGACCTTTGAGTTCCCCATTTGTATAGCATAATACAGATGATCACTAAATAGTGATTGTTCTGTTTGTTTGAGACTCTAACACTACACTTTGTGATTTCAAATGACAAGAATCATAAATGCCTCACTCTTTCTTTCTTTTCTTTCTTGTATGATACATTAATATTCCACACGAATAGCAAACGATGGTTGTGTATATGGACCTACATTTGGACCCTCTGGATCCGATGACTGCCATGCAGCTGAAGGCGAGGCCATAAAGAGTGATCCATCTAAGTGATCACGGTAGACTAGTTGAATCATGCGTAGACTGACTACTCTGATTATAGAGACCTTTTTCCCTTTTTGACTATATATATATATATATATATATATATATATATATATATATATATATATATACGGGAAGGGTAGAATCAGATATTTTGTTTGTATATATTAACAGTCAGTTAGTACGCATGTTTTTGGGGATATTTGTTATGGTGAAAGGTATTACACATCCTAGTACTTTTCACTAATGTATGATATTGCCACATACCGGGGTGCTGGCTATGATATGATCTCTCCGTTTATTACCTTGTTTTAATTTCATGAAATACATGTTTCAAAAAAAAATTTACTCATTTATTTACCTTATTGATAAACAATAAGTATATTTATTAAATAAATTTTAAGATTTAAAATAAATTTTGGGTGTTACATTAGTCTTGGTGCACCATGACTTACTTATCAGCAGTGAGAGCCTACTATTGATATTTTAAGACGGGAGCCTAATATTAAAATTTTAAGGTGAGTCTTTTATTAGTTTTTAAGGTGAGAATGATTATTCTCATGTTTGTTAGGAGTTCATCATAAAATATTGTAGGGTATTTCTTGGGTTTAAATATGTTTTTGTTTTTTTGTAAGTTCTTTTCTAATTTTGATTCCTGTAAATTTTTTTAATTTTTAGTCCCAATAAATTTGTATTTTTCAATTTTAGTCTGTAAGATTTTTTTGCTCATTTTTAGTGCCTGTAAGTGTTCCTTTTTCCAATTTTGTTCCCTATCAGTATAAATTTTATGGGGACTAAAACTGAAAAACTAAAATTTTAAAGGGAGTAAAATTAAAAAGGAACAAATTTACAGGGACTAAAATTAAAATAAAAAATCCTACAGGACCAAAACTGAAAAAACACAAATTTACATGGATTAAAAATAAATAAAAAATTTTACAGGGACTAAACATATTTAAACTTGTATTTTTATTTTCAGGAAAGTTGCATTTCCATGTCTACACAACTTTACTTCTCAAAGCTAATGGTGAGAAAGTCATATTTCCAATGGGAATATGAGAATTTATTTTCTAACTCCAATATAACTTACATTTTTACTTTTATTTTTCATTCATAAGTTTAAAATTTTAAAATATTCCTAAGATTGTTAAAATTTAACCAAAAGCATTTTTTATATATGCTCATGAATAACATTTCTAACTACAATATTCCTAAAAATGTGATTCCCAATGATACAAAAATGATTATGTGAAATAAACTACCCTTAGTCTTCTCTTATTGTGTTAAAACATATTTGATTTTTCTGTATTTGAATTACTTATCTTTGTTATATTTTATTATGTTATCATTGTTTTAATTTAGCAAATAATTGAAGTATTAATTTATAAGGGTTATAACTTTAAAATCATGCCAATTATTTCATCATTCACTTTACCATTTGTCTTTTCTCTTTGAAGTTTAACCAAATTACACTTCACATTACTTTAGACTACTTGTTTGATTTGTGCCTTTCTATTTTGAGAATGTGTAGAAATTATTCATTTGTTTGCCAATGAGCATGAGGCGAATATTTTGATTTGTATTTGTTTGCCCATACCTTTCATTTCTTTCTATTTGAGAAAAAAAATGTGAAATTTGTTTTAACTTCATAATTCAGTAAATTGATTGTCCTAGGATGTTTTTAATATTTTGGTACATCATTAGAAAGTTTACTTATTTGATATGTGTGTTCGGACTGGATGACGACTCGTCTCATCCATCTTGGATTTGATGTATAACAACAACTATAATTTATTGATGTTCTGATGAGTTTTTGATAAGTGGATAAGATCATTATGTTAAAGGAATTTACAATATTCAGTATCCTCCACAATTGCAGATAATATGTTCTGTTCTATCCAGCGTCCAATACGCTGAATCTAGAGAGTGCTCACCCTTATGCAAATCAGTATAACACATTGTCTTTGAGTTAACTTGTGCGTCTAGTCTCAAGAAACTCAATAAGACTGAGAATGGCAAAAAAGGGAAGCACATGTGTTTTGTTTTATACAAATTCTATTTGTCTCTCTTTATTTTGAATTACTAACATTTGAATTTAAGAAAATGACAATATAGAAGGTTTTCACGAAATATTCTCTCAAAGGTCGCTTTCACTACGGACAAAAAGCACTTGACATTGTTTGTACTACGAATCATTCCTCTTCATTCAGAGCATGACACATTGTTTGGTAATCAAATTTTGATTAGTGAAAGCTTTTACTAGTGAGTAAAGGAGAACTAGACGTAGCTTAGGTTGAGTGAACTAATATAAACCAAGTGTTTCTACTTCTCTTCATAATGATTTGTTAAGTATTCTTATAACACTTTCTATCACCTTTTTAACACCAAATGTTTACTTGAAAAACCTCTTTAAGAACTCTCTTTTATGTGCCACTCAACAATTATATTGATATTCATTAAATATCAGTTTTATCTCCCGTGGACAACCTATTTTTAATATATTATTATCTATATTCTCTTTTATATTGCAAAAATTTATATATTTGATAAGCACAGTATTCAGCCCGCCTTTAGCATGTTTCTTGCTATTTTAATGTGAAAAATAGCAATGCTCATGTTTTAGCCTTTTTAAGTCATAATTTTTGTTTAATTTTAGTTTTATCTATTTAGAGAAAAAAAAGTATTATCCATTGTTTCTCTCCTCTTTATAACAAAATTTATTGTTTCCAAATAATATAAGATGGAATGTCATAATACATTACTATCATTATGAGCTCATTTATTTGATCCTTTTTGTAATAATAAACTTTTGAAATAAATATGCTTGAGATCCATAATAAATGTTTGAATTTTGTTTTAGATCTTTAATAAAAAAAAATCGTTTTGAGTCCTTATCATGATGTTACCTTATAAACTGATCTTTCAAACATTATCAATGGTTGTGACGAGGTCACGCATCACTTAATTGATGATAGAAACTTAAAATAAAAGTTTTAATATATTTGAAACTCAAAATAACAAAAAAAAAATTATTAGGGATCCATAACAAAATTTGATCATTTATCAGGGATCTAAAACATATTTAAAATTAAAATTTTTAGTTAAAGTTTATGAATGGTGTCTTGTTTTTAGAAAACGAAGACCTAAAAGAAAAGTTAATTTACTATATTTTGCAAATTAACTTTAGAATAATCTGTACCATACAATCACTACCAAAAAAAAAAATATATATGCTAGCTACTATATAACCCCATTTCTTTTAAGTTTAATCAGATGACCAATGAAAACCTTCCATCAGAATAATATATATTTAAAAGGATTGGTAGTTATATTGTAAACATTTAATATATTTTTCTTTATTAAAATTTATTGAAAATTAAAAAAAATAGTGGAGACTGATTAAATAATGTCACTTGTTTTACCTTTTGTTCATAAAGCATAGCAATGCAATCACACATATTTACATATATGAAGTCTTTTTAATTATTTATTGACCAATTTAGATAAATAAAAAAATGGAAGAGAGCTTTTCAAAGTCCAAGTGCTTGTTATATTTGCCTTTGGGTAGCTGCAAGTCAAGCTTCAATTTGGAAAAAGCAGTATGCAACCACGGCTTTTTTATGATGGCTCCAAACAAGTGGATTTCATCAACTAAATCTCTGCAACGCCCTCTAAGACTTGCGGACCAATGTTCTAGTGTTATTGTCACCATCTCCCATCCTCCTGAGAGTGCCAATATCCAAATTTATGTTCATGACATGAAAGGTCTCTCCTTAAAAAGTGAACAAGCAATACTGGTATGTCACTATTATTTAATAAGTTCTTTTAGCATTTTTTACAAGTGATTGTGTTGATAACATACAGGATAACTTAGAACAAGATGTGCCAAAGATTTGGCTCTGAAGAAATACATTTATGTATCGTTGGGAAAGAAATAGAATTAAATTAAAGTAGAGTATAAAAGTGAGTTCTATACTAAATTTTGAAATTTTTCATTCATTTCTTTGATACTTTCCACACAACTGAACACTGCCTTACGGTCGTTATTCAACTTTGATGCACCCCAAGATGTAGGTTTTGTCAGAAAAAGCTCACTCAATCAAAGTATAGGCTATTGCTTCCTGTATTTCCTTTTTTTTCGAAAGGGCATTCGAGAATGAAACATTACATTCTGGAATGCACTTTGGTTTCTGGAATAACCATTTCGAATAAACTGCAGGAAGTAACATGGAAGTGCAAGAATTATACTTTTGACATCCTTGTTGTTGGAGAAAAATTATACTTTTATGTCCAAAACAGACCATGGTAGCCTTTTGACATCCATGTTGTTGGAGAAAAAAGAGCTTGACGGCCTAATGCAAAAAGAATCCCATTCTGCCGTTTGAACCTTTTCAGGCTCTTTTGCATTACAGTTTTTTGCTTTATTTGTTTCAATGCTCCCATAGATCTTGTTGCTACCCCCTGCAACGCCAATAAGTCCATAAAACTATATCAAAGAGGTGGGTTTTGTTGAAGAATGTGTGAATGTCATAAAGAAAAAAATTGGCAATTGAATTCTTTTGATTCATCTGTAATAATCATTGTAACTAACCTCTTTTGTGTTCACCTTTTATATTTAACTAATTCTTCACAAGGTTGGAACATAATTTTTTGTTCTAGCAAAAGTGATATTGTTAGTTTGTCCCCCACTTCTACACTTATGTTATTTTTAAAGTCATTCTTATAAAAATTTTACATTTATTAAATATCCAAAAGAAATAATAACAATAAAAAGATAATAAATATTACCTTTTTGAGAAATTGCACAATTATTTTACTAGCTATTTTGTTTTATAGTACTAATTTGAATAGAGAAATGTGGATATTTTATTTTGAGAATTTTGATTTGTCAGAAACAAGTGGCACGGATGCTAAGGATAAGTGACGAAGATGAAAAAGCAGTAAATGAGTTTCAAGCTCTTTATCCACAAGCCAAACAAGACGAGTTTGGTAGAATATTTCGCTCTCCCTCTCTTTTTGAGGATGTTGTCAAGTCTATACTCCTTTGCAAATGCACGTAAGTTGTGGTTACCAATACAATTGTACTTCTTGTTTATTGTATTAATTTATTATTTATTTCATAAGTTTAAGTTTCACATTACTTATTTGACATTATACTAACTTTTAAAGTTTTTATAAACTAACTTATTTTTAAGAACTAACAAATAACTTAGTGAAAACACTGGACTTGAACACAATTATGATTAGCATGACATTATTGCAGTGCAAATCCATCTATTTACTCCTCCTCCCCATTTGCTTTTATTTTAATTCAACTAGTTTTAGGCTTAACATTGAGGTGAATTTGCTTTAATTAGACTACCCTAAAGCAGAATGTAATTTGGAAGGTAAAGTAGAGAATGACATCTAAAAAAATAGAATGACAATCAATTATTAAGATTTTAACAACTTTTGTGTTTTTGTTATAATAATACATTTTTGAGTTGAGTGTTGGACGCCAAGTATGCAGTTCCAGTTATAATCATGTGTGTTGAATAATAATAAACTTGATTTAGGTCTATTGGGCTTAGTTATTAAATGACACAATATCTAGAAATATTCAAGAGATGTTTAACTTAAAATCTAGAATAGTCCACTCTAGATATCTCCATAAAAATATCTAGAAAATAATTGTATCTAGAAACCACCATTATAAATATCTAAGCTAGAAGAGTGTGGAAAATTCTAGAGAATGATTTGTATCCATTAGATGAGAATTGTGTTGACACAATCCTAGCCATTAGTTAAAGGAGGCACTACTACTATAAATAGGAAAGTTCTCCACCATTTTGTATCAAATCAAGAGAAAAAGAGTTGTGTAATGATAAAGTATTCTCTTTCTCTAAATCTTTTTAAAGCTTTCATTTTCTCAAATATCCTCCTTCCAATCATGTGTTGAATTTTTGTGTGAGGATGTACATTATTTTGTACAGGGACGTGAATGTATAACGGGGAATCTTTATTGTGTTTTAAACAGCTGCATGGAGTTAGTTGTGAGCGTTGGTGGCTATATTTTATAACTTGTTATTTTTATGGTTTAACCTGAAACAAATCTTATTTTTAGGCAGGGTCCTTGATAAATCTTTTCATTGTTTATAAAAAAATACGTATGTTATTATTATCAAAAGCCATTACTTCACTGTTATTTTATAAAATACACCTAATGCTTTACAAGAATCAAAATCACATTGTTTTGTGTTTAAATAAGAATTAACTTGGTGAGTTAGGAATTACAAAGTAAGAAGTTCATCGTAAATTATGAAGTTGTGAACACTAGATACTGATCTGGAAATTTGATAAGTTTTATGTAATTTGTTGCTTAATATTGATTGAAGCATACATTTTATTGTTAATAGATGGGGCAAGACCCTGAACATGATTAAATCTCTATGTGAGCTTCAATTACAACTTGGCAGCGGGCCTCGGTCAAACAGAAAAGAGCAAAGTAAAACCAAAAGAAAACGAGGACAAAAAAATGCAACTAGTAAAAAAAATCATGGAATAGGGAATTTTCCTAATTCAAAGGAACTTGTCAAAATCGGTGAAACTATTCTGCGAGAGCGCTGCAAAGTAGGATATAGAGCACAGTTCATAATCAAATTGGCTCAAAGAGTAGAGAAAGGGACCCTCGTACTAGAGAAACTTGAAATGGAATGCAATTTGTGGTCCTATAAAGTTGTGCATCGTAAATTGAGTAAGTTAAAAGGGTTTGGTCCATTTGTTGTTGCAACCATCCTAATGTGCATGGGGTGCTATGAGAAGGTTCCTGTAGACTCAGAAACAAAAAGATATCTAAATCAGGTTTGTTTCCTAGTCTTTGTGCACCATTTAATTGCTAAAATGAAATCCATTTGAGATACTTAAGAGTAATTTTGTGAATAATTATATTTATTTTTTTATTTTGTTTCTTTTTAGTAATGTATAATTCAGATTATAATTTAGTTTGATATTGCTGACGACTCCTATTCTTTTAGGCACATGGAATGTCAAGTTGCAATAGTCTAGATGTTGAAGAATTTTACAAGACATATGCACCATTCCAGTGTATCGCATTTTGGTATTATAATAAAAATAATAATAATAATTTATATTATTGTTTGGGCTTGAATTTTGTATTTGCTAATTGAATGTATACGCATTGATTTTTGAACCCTTCCTTTGTAGGTTTGAGCTTCTACAAAGTTACGAAAAAGATCATGGGAAGTTAAGTGAGTTAGACGAATCTGACTATCCAAAGATCACAGGCAGTCAGTTCTTACAACAAGAAGAAAATGCGTCCAAATCATGATATCTTTCATAATTTTTTTGATAAGCATGATATCTTTCACAATTTTTTTGATAAGCATGATATCTTTCATACTTAATCGTGATTTTGTTTAAAATTAGGCTTGAAGTAGAACATTACAACAATTTTTGAAATTGTAGCCTGATTTTCACTACAGGTGTGACTAGCTGCACCACCAGCAAGGGACTATAAATTTTGTAATGGCCTAATTAATTATGGCTCTAATTGTGTCTGGTGTCTCTTAGGTTTTCTGATGCAAATCATACAACCAACCCTTAGTCTTATCTTTCTTCTCCTTGTTTCTACATTTATATCTTTAGACATGTCTACTTCTCACAAACTCAGGCACATGCTAATTCTACTTAAAATGGAGGTACATTATATATATATATGCATGTCAACTATGGTTATATATTTGAAATCAAAACTTTGGGTTGAAGTTTTAACCCATTATACATTATAATGTTTGTCGAATATGATTACATATTTCTCTTTAGGAAATTATAAATAAAAATCATTTCCTAAATACACGGGATAAATGAAAATTGAAAAGAAATAAATTTTGCAGTGTTCTGTCCATAACAAAACTAGTATTGAGAATGATGACAGAGAATAGAATAGAGAGGAATTTTATTCAATTGAGAAACAAACAAGCCCTTACATAGGGTTCTATACACAGTTTATGACAGAAAAACAAAAAATAACAAAGTAACTAACTGTAAGTTAAGTACAGTAGGGTTAGACTCTAATACTCCCCTTCACGTTGGGAGGCATATGTTCTGGATGCCCAACTTGTACAACAGAGAATGGAATATTGGAGCTGACAGGTTCTGTTAAGATATCGGTATGTTGGTGTGCTGACTTAACAAGAATTAATTGAATAATTCTAGCATGAAATGGCAATCGATCTCAACATGTTTGGACCTTTCATGGAAAATAGGGTTTGCTGCCAAATGTATAGCAGATTGGCTGTCACAACACAAGAGATTTGGTCCGACTTCTGCTTTCTATTTATAAATTGTTTAGGCTATTGAAAATACATCATTAGCCTTCCTAGCTTTTAGACACCTAGTCACTACTATAAAGAATGGTTTTTATATCGTTAAGTTAACATCGATTTTTTCAAAAAACATCGATTTTTTTTAAAAATAGATGTTAACATCGACGTTGTGTTTTTCCTTATATTAAATCACTATTTGCCCCTCTTCTTGTGCTCTTTCTAAACCCTCATCTCACTCTCGTTCTCGCTCTTGCTACTCTCCACGACGGCGTGGTGACTCCTCAGTGTCACTCTCGCTCTTGTTCTCACTCTCACTCTTCGTGGCTACACGGCGACTCGCTTGTCGTCAGTCGTCAGTATCACTCATGCTCACCATCACGTCTGGCAGTCAAGGGCCACGAGGATTATCAGGAGCATTTTTACTACATATTATTGGCAAGTTCAAATAATCTTTGTAATTTTGCTCATTTGGAAAAACATGTTATCATGATGATTTTGATTGCATTCAAATTTGACATTGATTGTGGTGTGAATTGATTTTGTTTTTATTGTTTGGTTATGCTACTTTGGCCATTGGAGCTCACTAGATATTTCATCCTGTGCAAGGACTCATCTCTCCCATGCTTTGTAGTTGTGATGTTCTGCTTTTGTTGTTGACATGGTGTTCTTGATTGTTATCTCAGATAAGCAAGCGTGTTTACCGAATGTGTCGAATAAATCAATGCCTTTTAAGCTTGTTTAAACAATCTTTCTTTACTTATTGTGCTAAGTTTTGTTGTTGTTGTCTCTACTAAGATCTTGAGAAGAATGCTAAAATTTCCTTGATATGTTTACATGGCTACTAACCAGTGCCTAGTTGTAATTTAGCTTTTTACCTAATGAGTGATTTTATATGGTGTAAAATTGTATTGCTGGTTGGAAATCTAATGGTGAAAATCAAACTCTAAACACTCTGGACTTTTTGAGAGAGGAGTTAGTGATAAGGAGAAAAATTATATGACTTCAAAAGTAATTTTCACTATCATTTTGTCTAGGATGAATTTGATGACTACTTTAGAGGATGGCTTGGGAAAGTGGAAATAAATGAGAACTACAACTTAACTTCCCTTTGTGCCCCATCCCCCAAGGAAAGAATAGTTAGGCCAAGATCCATCACTGCTTGTTGCATGCTTCACTTTGAGTCCCTTGATGTTTTAGGAAGCCCAAATCATTAAATAGTAATTTTCTTTTACCATGTATTTTAAAGACTATAAATAATTACATTTAATTATTTATTAGCTATACCATTAATACTTATTTTTTTTCTAAATAATTTTAAAATATAAAAGTCATTTATTCAAATTTGTCAATACGAAATCAATTTAATTACCAACATTATGTAAGGGATTAATAGTTAGAGGAGTTTTTATTTATTTGGATTGATAGTTTGAGGTTTAAGATATATTAACACTCTTTTCAATCATTTCTTCACTATTTAATAGATTCTTGTCTATTACTATTTGGCAAGTAACATAATCCTTTGCAATTTAATAGAATTTTAGCACATAATAAAAAATTGCTAAATGTTTTTTATTAATGTAGATACTATTTGTTTACTGAATAGTGGTCTTGAAATTTCTTTGTGACATGTGAAACTTATGATTGGCATTTATAATCTTGAGTATTTAAAAAATGCTTAATTTGTCTTCTATTTAAATATATTTTTATTAATATTTTAAAATGCTTAATTTCTTCACAAAATTCTTTATTAATATATGATTTTTTTTATCCTTAAAAAATATTATACATATTAAAAGAAAGTCTATGTAACACTTCTTTACATTGGCCTAACCTTTATCTTTAAATTCAAGGAAATATTCATTTAATGACTATTTTCAATTAAATCATGTCAATCATATATCATATTTTAAGGGGTGGAAAATTCACAACATCACATATCAACATTGTTGTCTAAATCTATAAGAACTTTCCAATAAGTATTCACTATATTAATTATGATTAAAAAAAAATTTAGGTAAATTAATAGACAAATAGTCATGTGACTCCTACATTAGTGTTTTGTTGCCACGTGAGTCATTTGAGGGTGATAATATGTGTATGTCATTACTTCCAAAAAAACAATTGTGATAATATGTGTAATTTATTGTATTTATCATTGTAATTTGTAGGCAATTTTCATTTTCCTGTTTGCATCATCATCACGACATTCATCGTTTGAGATTGTTGGTGACCATCTTCACAAGTACAAATGTCTTTCATACTCTTTTGAAACTCTTTTTGTTATGAATGCTTTTAGAACTTGTTTTATGTGATTAATGATTGTTGCTTTATATACAAGTTATATTTATTATGAGTGTGATTCTTAGTTTTCCATTTGAGATTCATTACAATGATTCTTTTGGATAGTTTGAATTAATCGTAGTATTGAATCTTGAATTGTCTGTTTGGACAATTTGGGAAGATTCATTTTTATAGTAGATTCATATGTATAGTTTAAGTCTCCTTTCTTAAATTTGATGAAATTTTGGTACAATGCATTTTACTTTGTTACTCGGATGCATACTTGATTGTGGTGGAATTTATCTCACCGCTTTCATGTCGTGTACTTGGAGATCAATGCAAAAAATGCTACCAAAATTTCGTCAAATTTAAGAAAAGAGACGTAACCTTTACGTATGAAACTACTACAAAAAAATGTCTTCCTGAATGGGAAAGGCCCACACCTTTAATGAAAAAATGAGGTTTTCATGCATGCATGGAATAACTTTGTGAGTATCACAGAGTTATTAATTAGATGGATGAATACAAGTCGCATGAGCCTTGCATATGAGGAAGGCGTTGAACAATTCTTGGAATTTGCCTCCGAAAGAAGTCGATCGGATCAGGATGGAAAATATTTATGTCCTTGATAAACTATTTGAATGGGAGACAACAAGTAATAGACGACATACGGGAACATCTTCGGTGTGATGGGATTAAGAAGAATTATACGACATGAATATGACATGGTGAATTGACAGACATGTAGAGGTCCCAAACTGAACCGGATGATGTAGAAATGGGAGATCGATTAGAAGATATGGTTCATGATATTGGAAAATAGTCTTTTCAACAAGAAGTCTTTGACGTTGTTGTCAGTGGTGTTAAGTCTGGTTAATGTCAAGGCCAAATATGGGTGGAGTGACAAAAGCTTCACTTCACTGCTTTGGGTAGTGAAGGATATACCAAAAAGTTACAATCGGGCAAAGAATATATTGTGTCTGATGGATATGGAGTATCAAAAAATTCATGCATGCCCTAATGATTGCGTACTGTACAAAAATGAGTTTGAAGAAATGCATAAATGCCCCAAGTGTAGGGTATCACGGTACAAAGTGAAGGATGATGACGACTATAGCAATGACAAAAGCACAAAGAAAGGCCCCCTAGCGAAGATGTTGTGGTATCTTCCGATCATTAGGATCGTCTTGAAAACAAGTATAAAAAGAAAGGAATTTGACCCTAACTACAACATGTTGGTGAACCAACACTGTCAAGTTCTTAAGCAAGAACAAAGGAAAAAGTCTCATAATAGAGAAACTCTCAAATTTCATTAATCTTCAAATTCTGCCTTTGGAGAGTACAGGAGTTCCCTATTTATAGGCTAATCTTGAAATGCTATAATAAATCCTACTAATATGCATTTATCAAATGCATTGATAATTGCATGCCACTAAATGAAAATAAATGACAATAAACATGAAAAAAAAATCCCAATAGCCACTAAATGACTTGAAGCATTCTAGAAGGCATTTATTAAGGCTAAGAGAAGATGAAAAGTCAATAGAAAGTCCAGCCAAAAAAATAGTACAAAAATTACAAATTAAATGAAAGTTGGACTTAGTTATTATCTAATCAGCTCAATATTAATAGTCCACCAAAATTGATCAACTCAACCCATGAATGCTTCTTGTCTTGTAAATTGGGCTTCCCAAAGTGATTCTTCAAGTTGGCCACAAAGCATCTTAATCAATTTGTAGGAACGTGACCCAATTAGGTGCAACCTTTAATTCGCAATGCTCTTCTTTCTCTTTGATCTTTAGAATCGACTTTGCAATACTTGTTTCATCCTCTTAGTCTTGGACTTTGTCATAGGACCTCCAATCCCATGTAAAGGATCATTAAACAGGTTGGTTGCACCTCTATCATTCTCTCCCTCTTCGAAAGGATTCGTCCTTGAATATGATCCATTACCTACATCAAATAAAGATAGATCAACCACATTAAAGGTAGCACTTATGTTACCATATTCTCTTGGCAAGTCCAGCTTATAAGCATTGTCATTTATCTTTTCTAGAACTTGAAAAAGGCCCATCTCTCCTCTTGGTTGCAACTTGGATTTTCTTTGAGTAGGAAACCTTTCCTTCCTCATATGAACCCAGATCCAATCTTCTCTTGATTTGCTTTGCATATTGTCATTCTTCTTCTCTATGTTGGCTCGAATTTTTGCATGCAACTCCTTGATCGAATCTTCCCTTTTCTTACCATCAAAATTAGCATACTCACTAGAAGGTAAAGGTAAGATATCCAAAGGAGTCAAAGGATTAAAGCAATACACAACTTCAAAAGGAGAATAAGAACTAATAGAATGAACAGACCTATTATAAGCAAACTCAACATGTGGCAAGCATTTCTCCCAGCTTTACAAATACTTTTGAATGATAGCATGCAACAAGGTGGTAAGTGTCCTATTTACCACTTCAGTTTGTCGATCCGTTTGAGGATGTGCAACAGGTGAAAACAAGAGTTTTGTCCCAAGCTTACTCCACAAATTTCTCCAAAAATGACTAAGGAACTTCACATCTCTATCACTTACTATTGTTTTTGGCAATCCATGCAAGCGCACTACTTCTTTAAAAGAAAAGATCAACAATATGTGTTGCATCATTGGTTTTGGAACATGCAATTAAATGAGCCATTTTACTAAACCTATAAACAACAATAAATATATTGTCTTTACCACCTTGAGAACGAGGTAATCCTAACACAAAATCCATTAAAACATCAGTCCAAGGGTGATTAGGCACATGCAAAAGTGTATAGAAACCATGGGGCATGACTTTAGATTTTGCTTGTTTACATGGTATGCACTTGTCACAAACAGACTGTGTTAGATATAGGGGGAGCTTGAAGAGGATCAAGATGCTGAGGCTCTTAATCTTGGATAAGTTTTAGCTTTTACATGCCATTCAATTGAAGGCATATGTAATCTTTAGATGCATAAAAGTTTCATCCTATGATCCATTGCATTTCATAAACATCACTTATTGTCTTGCATTAATGGTTTTCATAAAAGTACATGTTTTGTGAAAAAGCTTCAAGTTTTCATGATTGCATAAAAAGCCAAGTGCTCATTGCTTAAGTTTTGGAAAAACTATTTCGCACTGCTTTAATCGATTACCAACTTATGGTAATCTATTACTTAAGCTTTGATGAACACTTTAATCGATTACAACCATGTTTTAATCGATTACACTGCACAAACACAGAATAAGTCTTCTTGTGATAATCGATTACCATTTATCAGTAATCGATTACCTAGCACATTTTCGAAAACAAGACTTCCTGTGTTAATCGATTACATGGTGAATTAATCGATTACTTTGCTCATATATCTTTTTCTAAAAAGTTCAAGAACACTTTAATCGATTAAATATGATATTAATCGATTACACACGGGGAATTAATTGATAACATTAACGATTTAATTGATTACATTCAGTTACTACAGTTTTCTATAAAAAGATGTTGGGTCTTTTGAAAAATACAGATCATTACACTATGAAAATTTCAAAGATTTTCAAAATCCTTCTGAAGTGAGAAAAGATACTTTGAGTCACTGAGCTCTTGGCCCACAAATTCAAAATCTTCATGTTACTTTGAAAGATTTCTTCTTGGGCAAGATTCTAAAGAAGTTCTTGGAGAGTTTGCTCTGAAATTTGCTTTCATTCACCTAGATCAAGATTAGTAAATCATATGCATTCATATTCCTTGGATCATCAGGTTGTCTCTCTCCATTAAACTTTCTTTGTAATTCATTTTAGAATTTCAATTTGTTTGTTACTATTACAAAAGATATTTTAAGGTTTTTCTAGAGTAGGTTTCTCTAGAAGGGAGAGTAAAGAGGGGATTTTCTATGTCTTGATCACTAGGAGTCTAAGGGAGTTAGATTTCTGATCTTAATCTAGGTTTGATTAAGGGTGATTGTTGTAAGTTTGTAAGAAAAATAATTTTTGGAATAGTGGAACTCTAACCAAGTTGGTTGGAAGAAACTAGATGTAGCTTCTTAAAGTGAGAAGTGAACTAGTATAGTTCTTGGTGTTGAATACTTTCTCTTTATCTCTTCTTGCTGTCATTGATTGTTATTCATTTGGATAATCTTTTTAGAATCAACAAAAATATAATTTCAGCTATTGCTTTCTTTAAAGGTGGTATTTGATTGACTGAAAGTTTTCAAAGGATTGGTTGTGATAAGTGTTAGTATGTAGGTGTCCTAGAGACAAACTGATTTATTAGTTGAACGCCTTGTACTATTTGTTGAACTCAGGGAGAGCTGCTTGAAGCACAAAGCATAGACTGATTCAAGAAAGAAGGTTTTGAACTTTCAACATGCCTTGAAGCCTTGAAGATTAATTTGTGATTCAATGTAAAAGGAAGAAAGCATTTCTGGTGATCCAAGTGCATTGCATTCATATAATTCATTAAGGGAATTAATTTGAGTATAAGAATTTACAAGGCTTTGATAAATTGTCTAAGGTTTTGAAATAAATCAAGAGTTTTTGGAAAAATAATGTTTTCTACTAGATTAATTGATTATATTAAGAAAAGAATCGATTATCTTGTTCTTGGTGCTTTCTGGAAAACTTTTCAAGAACAATGTCATCGATTACGTATTGGAACAATCGATTATTTTACCTTAGTTCTCTTATAAACAGCTTTAATGAACAGTTTAATCGATTACCAATATGCTGTAATCGATTACATAGGCCAATCAAAATATATCACCTTCCTGTCATAATCAATTACCAGTAATAGTAATCGATTATATTATATTCTATACTTAACATGTTCTGCTGGTTTAATCGATTACCAATTGTAGTAATCGATTACATAGTTCAAAACAGTTTTATACAGGTTCCTGATTTAATCGATTACCAGAGTTTGTAATAGATTACATAGTGTTGTTATATTTGTGCAACTGTCTGGTGTAATCGATTACATGTCGAAATAATCGATTATTTTGTTCGTTACTCATACCCATAAATTTGTTGAACAGTTTAATCGATTACAGTCTTGAAATAATCTATTACAGGAGCGTATTTAATCGATTACTGACGGTTAGAAAGTTTGTTATAAATAGAACTCTTGCTTAGTTGTTTTACTAACTTGATCAATACGTATTTTGAGCATTCTAAGGCTTTCTAAACATTCTCTTAGTGGTTTTCTGGGTTCATTGAGTTCTTGCTTTCACAAAAACACTTATGGGTTGTTAGGTGATTATTGAAGCAAGAAGTTTCTTTTCAAAGGATAAAGAAAGTGATGTTCTGAAGATTGTTTTCATAATTCACCCTGATTGTTCATTCATATGCATATCATTCATTAAATCATTAGGTGATTTCTTTCCTTAAACTTTGAGGTTGTAATTGTTTTGAGTATTTTGTATTTGATTGTCTATTGTAATTTGGTTTCTTGCTTGTAATCTAGAGATAGAGTTTCTCTAGGGAATATACTGAATAGTGTTCTCAGTGGGTTGTCTCTAAGAATCTAATAGTGTTTTAGATTTTTGAACTTTATCTAGGGTTGATAAAAAGAGACTTTGTAATAACTTGTAAGAACTAAAAATTGCAATAGTGGATGTAACACCCCGGACGTCTCCGGTATGTTATCATCAATGATATCCATATCACGCTATCAGCGTTAAAAACATGTGGTGCGGAAGCGATAGAATCGTTTATCTTGATTACATTATGAATGGAATATAAAAACCACATAACAAAGCACATAAAACAAGCCCCTGCTGATCCAGATAAACCTACACACAACAACTAGGCAGATAACCAAAAACTAAACAGAGATAATCAGGAGGAAACATACTTTCATACAACATCAACATCTGTACATATACATGCTCAAAA
>PYAF01001473.1:195475-205868 GCA_007407185.1 Glycine tomentella
AAGAAACAAAGATGGTTTAAGTGTTGTAATGTTGAAAGAAATGTTTGTAGACATGTGTTGTTGAGTGTTTCTATCAAATCTTATAGAGTTCATGTGTTGCTTGATGATTCGTGAATCTTGATGAACTTTGAGTGTTGTATGAATTGTGATGTATAAGAAATGAGTTGAGTTGTGTATTATGTTGATGTTGAAAAGTGATTAGAAAAGATGTGATGAGATGAATGAGTTGTTGTAAATGAAACCATCTCATGGGTATCATAAAAAGTTGTATGTCAGTTGGTTATCAAGATGAAACCCGTGCGTTTAGATGAGTTGTTCCTGAGCTAGGGGGTGCTCTTGCAGTACGGAATCACTAAGCATGAAAGTGTTCGTGTAAGTGAGAACCTAGAAAACACTGGGGTACCCTGACTGATCGGATAAATTCTGGTAGGCCACTGACATAGGACTCGATATTACATGTTGATGAGTTTCATAGAGTTGTCATGTGCATATGCCCTACGGAGATTAAGCCGTGTTGTCCTGCGGGGGTTAAGTCGCGTTGCCTCAAAAGGAGGTGTCAGATAGTTGAGGATTGAGACGAGCATTTAGACAAAAGGTGTCTAAGCTGGGGGGTAGCCACAGTGGGGAGATCACCTACCCATGATGATCACATGTAGTGTGGGTGTGAGTCCTTTTGCAACACTAACCTACTCCAACTGATCAATCCAATTATGTGCCACTGGGATAGGGCTATCCTGACTATGGCCATGTGATGAGAATTTGAGAGATTCATGCATCATATAAAGAAGATGAGCATGCATTACTTGATGAGTATGTTGTATATCTGTGTGTTGTATAGATGGTATGATTTGAACTGTGTGCTGTGTAGATGGTGTGATTTAATCTATGGGTGAATCATGCGTGTATATTATTTTATAAGTGCTATTATCACCATCTGTGTATATATTCTTTTATATATGTTTTATTCAAACTATATTTGTCATAAACTTACCCTATTTTGTGTCTGTGGTTGACACCTGTGATGACCTCAATTTAATTGAGTGAGCAGAAAAATAGTAAAGCAGTGGATGACTATGAAGAGAAGATGATGAAGATATTTTGATGAGTTGTATTAGACTTGGATCAGTTGTATTTTGTGTTGGCATGTATTTGGGACTGTATGATGAACTATATTTTGGACTGTATTGATGGACTGTATTCTTATTATAAATAAACTGTGGTGAGGAAGAATCGTTTATGTTACGAATGAATTGTAAAATCGAAGCAAGAAGAAAGAAATTTTTCATGAAATTTATAACTAAGATAATTCTAATACAAAGTGGAACCGAGATTTCATCTAAAATCAATCGAACACGAGAGAGTAAAAGGAGGCGTTACACTTTTGGGTACAACCTAAATACATGAGTATAGATGGACATGCCGAAAGGACTCACAATCCTTTACGAGGTATTAGTCGTTCACAAGACCGGTAGGGCTTGGATGACTTCTAGTTGACTCAGGAATCTATGCATAGTAAGAGATCATGAGGAGTCATGATTTATCTTAGAGTCAATAGAAGAAGATTCCTAGTTCCTATGAAAAGCTATATTTAGTCAATAAAGAGAGATGATACTTTATCCTTGCTCTCGACTAAATGTGAATGATGATGTGATGGATGATGGAGACACGGTATCTGTAACACCCCGTATGCATCTGGTGTATTAACATATTACTTAATAAGATGAACGCATGATTACTTTAATTAAAAGAGCCGCGGAAGCGATTTCAAAACCATATTTCTTGATTCATTATGTATGGTACGTATAGATAGTAAATTAAACAAATGCCAGATTACCACAACAACCTTAGTGATCCAGATGACGTAAAACAACGGCAGATAAAACTATAATATCCACACCGATATACCACGAGGTTAATAACCACAGATTATCCATCCCTATACATAGATTATATGTACATTCACATCAAAATGCTAATATTGTATTCATACAAAAGAGTGGGCATCAGTGCCCTGATATCACATATCCAATCCTCATATGAGGGTACAAAATAATAACACATCATATATATATGTTTGCACACAACAGTGAGCAGCCAAGCTCTCAAAACACTGCTCCAAGCAGCTATATCATGTATGTCCCCTACTAGGGCCTCTCGCCCTGGGTCCCTCATCTCTGTCCGCTGTACAACCTGCAAAATATAATGCCCACACACGGGGTAAGATAAAAATCTCAGTAAGCTCAGGGTTCTTGGAGCATTTCCTTCACCTTGGCTCACTTCCATTATCACAATACATTAATAGGCATCACAACATCATCACAACAACACATAGGCACACACAAGCTCTAATGTGTAACATCATAAGTATCCAGGACCATCTCAACCCACAGTGTGAGGCCGGAACTCACACCTGTGTCATCCAACGGGAGCTACCCCTACACAAGGATGCACGCCATATGGTACCTCCGAGGATAGGCTGCTACATCATGAGACCACCTATCTCTTGGTCTTGAGGAATCTCTCCTATGGAGCAAACCAAACTAGGAGTTGCGCTCTACTTCTAAGGAGGTCCATATCTATCTACTGGCCAGAGGATCTATCCGAAAGGCAACCATACACAAAGCACAGATACATGCATACATATATTATCATGAAGAAAGCTATAACAACCAATTCAATGCATGTAAATCATATATGCACCCATCACTCCATCTCAGAGTATGGGGGAACACAAGTAGTGGGAAACACTCCCAAGAACGAAGAGCTTACCTGGCACAGTAGTGCTCTGCTGTCCAATCCCTGGACTGTTCGGTATCCCACCCTATATACAGGCATACAATACAATCAATCATCGATAACACCATACAAAGCACCTAACAACGGTTCTTAACCGTTTAATGAAAGGAAAACATAATTCCTTTCTATAACTCTCTCAATCATCTATCTTAGGGTTATCAGAACTAACCACCTCATAAGTGACTCACAGACCCTCAGCAGGATCTATCTCAGCCTAACCAAGGCCTTAGAGTCTCTCTAAGACTCTATATAAGTCAATTCAACCAGTTCAATTGCCTTTGTCTAGGCTATATATCAATAATAATCCAACTTAGCTAAAACAGTTCTATCAACGCGTTTTCACCGTTTATTTGGCCTTCTGAACAACTTTTGTAAAAGCACTTAGGCTCATATCTATCATAATACCCTTCATTTAGCCCAAATTCTTCCTACTCATACATATCTCAGAGTCAAAACCAAACTTCATCTAAAGTAATGTTTCAAAGTTCCATATTCATCAGAACAACCTCCTGAGCATACTTTTCTAAAGAACCCAAGCCTAATTCTAGCTCCAACATAAATGGGTTACTATTCATCCCATTACCAATTCCACAGATCAATCGGTAAAGCTTAAGTTTCTTACCTCAAAACAGACGAGGAAGGTTGGAAGATCACTTCTCCAAGCCTTAGCGTCCTTGAATCGCCGTCTTTCTCCTCAAAACTCAAGCTTTCCAAAGTTCCCTAGAGAACGGGATCTCTCCGATTGATGGTTTTCTCTAAGGATTGAAGCTGGAATCTAGCTCATGGAGGAGTGTTAAACAACTTTCCTGAAGGATAGGAAGTGTTTAGATGAAGTATGGAGGAGATATGAAGCTTTCCCAAGCTTCAATGGCAGAAAAGGCTCAGAGAGGAAGAAGAAATGAGGTTTCCCCTAAAAAAATCGCGTGAAATGGCCTTTTATAGGCCCCCATCCCGCGTTCCCATGCTAATAGTGCCACACCCCACGCTAATCGCGCCACTAATTCGAAAGAAAGGGCTTCCTGGAGCATTTTGGCTCTAATCGCGTCATATCTGGCGCTAATCGCGCTAGATGTTCGAATTAGGGGGTCTCCAGGGCCATTCTGGCGCTAACCGCGCCATAACTGGAGCTAATCGCGCCACATGGTCGAGAGAAAAGCCTTCTGGTGCAATCTCACGCTAACGGCGTCACTTCCTACGCTACTGGTGCCGCTCCCATGCTAATGGCGCCACTCCCACGCTGTTAGCATGAGTTTTTTTTTTTTTTGCAAAACTTGGGTTATTATAGTATCCAAATTAGAAAGGTAAATCACTTGATCAACTTAATTAGTTATGGGGTCGTAGAGCATTGCTAGCGTCTTATGTGGTCATTAAATGAATTGGGCCCGTTAAAAGAGTTTAATTGGTCCAAGTTTATTTATGCCAGTGACTTATTGGGCCTAATGGGTCACACACAAAGGTTATTCTCCGTTGCAAATTATAGCTAGTTTGGGCCAATAATTAGTTATTGGGCTCTATCAAGACTGAGTTAAATTGGGTTAAAGTTGTACTTCAAGCCCACTTGAATCATGCGCCCTATTTGAGGCGTTAGTGGTGAAATTGTTTTCTCCACTAATGGGCCAAATGTGTTGACTGGCCTGATGGGCCTTGGGCCTGAATCCTAGTAAGTCAAGGAGTTGACTTGACCAAAATAAGTTTTGGGCAAATTTGAAATTTGAATTTGAAATTTTGTATTCAAATTCAAATTCAAATCACAAACTGGGATAAGATTGAATTTATATTTAAGTTTAAATTTCAAATTTGAAATTTTAATTTGAATTTGAAATTTCAAATTGAATTTTAAATTCTGAGGTTAGGTTGTTGAGGATAATTTAAATTATCTAAATGAATTATCCAATAAAGATTGGATGAAGATTCTGTCAACAACATTGGTTGTTGAGGATAATTCATATTATCTAAATGAATTATCCAATAAAGATTGGATGAAGATTCTCTCAACAACATTGTTATTTGAATTCTGAATTCAAATGAATTATTGTTGCAACAAACTTTGGAGGGAGGAGAGGGATAGAGGGTGGCGGTTTTTGGAGAGAATCTTGCTAGATTCTTTTTCAAAAATTTTCGCACAACTTGGGATGATTTGAAGTGAGAGGATCATATAATGCAACAACCTCATCTCACCTTAAATAGGTGCCTATGTGGGGAGGATTGATGTGTAGAAATTTTTGCCCCCACCTCTCTTGGTTCTGAACCAAGTTTTAGCTTTTCCTTTCCCTTATCTTCTCTCCTCTTTTGCTGCACCTTCACCTGACCTCAAGGCACCATTATAGTCTTGAGAAAAGAAACCAAATACTTGAAAGCCTCACACCTTGCATGCACCTGGCAAGCCATCAAGGAGAAGAAGTTCTCACTTGCAATAAAGAGATAACTGTGTGGATCACCATTGGAAGGCGTCATCTTCTTTGAGCCTTCAAGTGATAAATGTATTTCTAAAACTCCAACGTGTTTCAATGAGTAATTCCTAAGCACATACACATGAGGTACATAGATGGTCTATGTTTTCACATCAAAATTTTTTTGTTTTTTACCATAATGTGAGCACACCATGGTTGGACCAAGGTACTACATTTTTTGAACTTTCAATAAGATCCATAATACTCTAATTATTTTAAAGATTTTAAAAGACCAAGTTTAATCCAATTCACCCCCTCTTGGTTATTGTGTGTGTTCATACTGTTTTCAATTGGTATCAGACCAGGTTCTTGAGTGTTATTCAAGATCACAATCTTATTTAAAGAAAATGAATACCACACACACATTGTAAATCATCTTCTTGGTCTTAGAAAGACATTTGATGCTGGAGAATTAAACATCAAAATATTAAAATGCCTAACAAGACCATGACAATCAAAGTTGACAGCAATCAAGGAGTCAAAAGATCTTTCAAAGATGTCCATGGCTGCACTATTTGGTAAGCTACTTGAGTATGAATTAGAATTGTCTCAACTAACACATGTTGAAGATGCAGATAAAAAGCAAAAGAGTATTGCCTTGAAAGCTGCATCCTCAAATGTTGAAAAAGAAGAAGACTTAAGTGAAGATGAGGGTGATGAGAATCTGAACCTATAGTCAAAAGGTTTAGCAAATTCATGAGGAAAAAAAATAGCAGAAAGTTTACCAAGTTCAGCAACAACAACGACAACAAAAAGAGTGACAACAACACCAACTACAACTGCTTTGAATGTGGTAAGTCAGGCCATATTAAATTTGAATGTCCTGTCTTTTTGAAAAAGCAGTTAGGTGAAAAGAAAGCAAAGAAAGATGGAAAACCAAAGAAAGCATACATTGCATGGGAAGAAAATGCTTCAACAACTTCTAAATCATCAAGTGAAGCTGAGGAAGCAAATGTATGTCTAACTTCAATAATTGATGAAGAAGAAGAACTCTCAAGTGCTGAATCAAAAAATCTTGAACTTGATCACCTTATTGATGGTTTCCATGATATGAATGAAGAGGCTAAGCTAAAAAACTTGCAACCTCTAACAATAGGCTGAAAGGTAACCTTAGATGGCATGTCACCAAACTTGCAAAAATGCAAACTGAACTTCGTAACTTGAAAGAAGAAAATGAAAAACTTGTTTCAAGCTACAAAGCCAATGGGTGTGTGTGTGTGTGCTTCTTCTTCTACAAGTGTAGATAAATGCAAAGTTTTACAAAAAGACTTTGATGATTTCAAAAGGAGTCAATCTGAAAAATGTATGTTATTGCTTTCAAAAAATTCTTATTTGGTTGATCTTTTGAAAAGGCTTTATAGAGGAAAATGCAATTTAGCTTAAATGCTAAGAGTGCAAAAGTATGTTGGAGATAAATTTGGATTGGGTTACAAACATCAAGCAAAACCTTTTGGAAAAACCAAGTTTGTGCCTCCAAAATAGATGAATCAAAATGGCTTTTCAAAAACAAAGCATACCCAAATGACTCATTTTGTAAGCGTATCAAAATCTGTAACTTGCAATCACTTCATGAAGAAAGGTCACACATCTCATAGGTGTTATGCTAAAAGGTTCTATGTGCCTAATGGAGACTGCATTTGGGTTCCAAAGAAAAACGAGAAAAATAGCTAACCACTATGGACACAACCTTAAATGGGTACCTTTCTTTGCCACATAATTTGATTGTTGCAGGTGTGTCTTAGAGCTAAATCATCATTATGGCACTTAGATAGTGGATGCTCTAAACACATGATGGGTGACAAGTTCATGCTTACAAATTTGACTCTAAAAGATGGAGGATTTGTCACTTATGGCGACAACAACAAAGGAAAGATAATTGGAGAAGGAAATATAAGAGACAACTTTAAAACCAAGATTAGAAATGTTCTTTATGTGGAAGGATTGAAGCACAATCTCTTAAGCATAAACCAACTATGTGATAAAGAATTAAAAGTTTCCTTCAATGACAATTGATGTTTGATATGTGATGGTCAATCCGATGAGGTTATCCATGTAGGTAAAAGAAAGGGTAACATCTACTTACTCTCTATAGAACATGCATTCATTCATAACATTAATTATCTAGTAAGTAAAGTTGATGAATCATGGCTATGGCATAGGAGAGCTAGTCACATTAACATGCATCACATGAACAAGCTTACCAGAAAAGCCTTAGTCATTGGTTTACCTAAACTGAAGTTTGAAAAGGACAAACTATGGGGAAACAAACCAAGATTTCTTTTCAAAATAAAAAATTTGTTTCCACCTCAAGACCCCTTGAATTGCTTCGCATGGATTTGTTTGGTCCTTCTAAAACTATGAGCTTAGGAGGCAATTACTATGGGCTTGTAATAGTTGATGACTATTCTAGATTCACATGGACTTTGTTTATAAGATCCAAGAGTGATGATGCCTTCATTGCATTCAGAAAATTAGCCAAGCTTATTCAAAATAAAAAAGGATGCAAAATGATCTCAATAAGAAGTGATCATGGTGGTGAATTCCAAAATGAGTATTTTGAAAATTTTTGTGAAGAAAATGTAATCAACCACAATTTTTTAGCTCCAAGAACACCTCAGCAAAATGATGTTGTGAGTACAGTTTGCTACACTTTGAATAGATTACTCATAAGGCCTATTTTAAAGAAAACTCCTTATGAACTATATAAAGGTAAAAAACCAAACATATCTCACCTAAGAGCATTTGGCTGCAATTTTTTTTTTAAATAATGGAAAGGAGTCACTTGGCAAGTTTGATGCAAAGGCTAATGAGGTCATCTTTGTTGGATATTCATTACAAAGCAAAGCATATGGAATCTTCAATTAAAGAACTTTATGCATGGAAATGAATCAGTTCATGTTATTTGTGATGAATCTAACTCCTCTAAAGAGGAAAAGAATTGTGAAAATGATGCAGGTCATATAGAAGAGTATGTGCAACTCAACGGATCAAATGAAAAGGAAAGGAAGAACCAAATGTAGAAATTGAACAGTCAACACCTAATCAAAAGCCTAAGGATTGGAGAACTACAAGAGATCTCTCCTTTGACAACATAATTGGTGAAGTTACTAAGGGAGTATCTACTAGATCTTCACTAAGAAATCTCTACTGTGATATGACTTTTGTTTCTCAAATTGAACCAAAGAACATTGATCAAGCTTTACTTGATGAGTATTGAATGCTTGCCATGCATGATGAAATTAATCAGTTCAAGAGAAATGAAGTTTGGGAACTAGTTCCTAGACCTTCTTCTCACAAGCCTATTGGCACCATGTGGGTTTTTAGGAACAAACTTGATGAAAGTGGTATCATAGTCAGAAACAAAGCTAGATTGGTTGCAAAAAGTTACAACCAAGAGGAAGGCATAGACTATGAAGAGACCTATGCTCCAGTAGCAAGGTTAGAGACCATTAGATTATTGCTTGCATATGCATATTTAATGGATTTTAAACTATTTCAAATGAATGTAAAGAGTGCTTTTCTAAATGGATATATTGAGGAGGAAATCTATGTTGATCAACCTCCTGGTTTTGTTGATTTCAAATATCCAAACTATGTTTTTAAACTAAAGAAAGCTCGTTATGGATTAAAGCAAGCACCTAGGTCCTGGTATGAAAGATTGAGCAATCTCTTGCTTAGCCAATCCTTCATAAGAGGACATGTGGACAAAACCTTGTTCATCAAGAAACATGGCAATGACATCTTACTGGTTCAAATATATGTTGATAATATAATATTTGGCTCAACTAATTGATAAGTGTCATATTTTAGTTATTTTCAGAATTATAATGTTGACACTTATCTTTTTATTTCAATAAATTCTCTTATAAACTTGCCCTAATCCTAGTTGTTTTATATTTTGTACATATAAAAATGTTGTTGTTCACATTTTGAAAGATTCATCTGTTGATTCAAGAGGAGCCATGCATGAATGAACAAGGATCAAGCTTTGGTGGTTTTGTGCTTTCAACATGCCTCATTAGAAAAATGTCAAAAAGCCATGAAGATCAATTTGCTTCATGTAAAAGGGAAGTTGTGTAATCTGATAATCCAAAAGCATATCATGCATAATCATTCATCTAGGATTGTTAGATTAAATGTCTAAGTAAAAGCAATTAACAAGTAAGGCATTTAAAAAGCTAAGTTTTTTTTGGAAAAATGATGTTTTACTGCATTAATCGATTACAGCATTGATATCATCGATTATTTTGTTCTTCGTGCCTTCTGGAAAACAAATCAAGAACATTGTAATCGATTTAATCGATTACATAGGCTTAAATAAGAAAATCATGCTGACTGCCTTAATCGATTACAGAAATTCGTAACCGATTACATCTATGCCTATGCGAAACATGTTCTACTGGTTTAATCGATTACATGTCGTTTTAATCGATTACATAGTACATTTGAGAATAGAGTACTGACTGGCTTAATCGATTACCACATTTTGTAATCGATTACATAGTGTATCTAGAAAAATATGATTGTCTGTATTAATCGATTACTCCACGGAATAATCGATTACATTGTTCATTGTTCAAACCCAGAACATATCAGGAGCATTTTAATCGATTACATTCTTGAATTAATCGATTAAATATGCGAAATAATCGATTACAGGAGCATGTTTAATCGATTATTTTCAGTTAGAAAGCTGTTATAAATAGAACCCATAGCCCTGTTCTTTGTAACTTTGAATTTTTTGAATACTGGGCAATCACAAACATTCATAAGCTTTCTTTAGTGAGTTTTCTAAGTTTCAGAACACATTTAGGCTTCACAAATTCGTATGGGTTATTGATTTAAAGAGTGAAGCATTATTGGTTTTCAAAGCTTAAGGAAAGGAATGCATTGAGTCTGTAATCTTTCTTTCAACCTGATTGAATCATTCACATGCATATGTTCTTTAGATTATCAGGTGAAATCTTTCCTTATTCTTTGAAGGTGTAATTCTTTTAATTGAATTCTGTAAAGATTAGTCTATTGTAAATGGGTTTTCTTACATGATTAGAGATAGTGTTTCTCTAAGGGAAGCTGAGTAGTGTTCTCAGTTTGGGTTTGGTCTCTAAGGGTCTAATAGTGTTTTAGACTTCTGAACTTTATCTAGG
>PYAF01001473.1:216249-233284 GCA_007407185.1 Glycine tomentella
AGAAATAAAGATTGCTAGGAACATGATTACTTGGATAAATGACTTGGTTTTAGGTTAAAGAATGATTGATGTATAAATAATTAGAGCTTAACTTAATGAATGAGTCAATTATAGGTATTTTAGAAGAAAAACAAATATTTTACTAAAATTAAAGTAGTTATGTTCTACTAAAATTTATAAGTTCCATTAAAAGTGTTTTAGAAATTCTTGAAATATGTCTAGTTTATGCTAGGAATTATGTTGGAACCATGTTTATTTATTCTAGAATTATATTGAATTTTAGGAAATTTAAGATTTAAGTAGTTTTCTTTACAGAATTTTATGATTTAAAGCTTGCACACTATATGTTTGATAATATGTCACAATGAACAAATTATGTTTAATAATGTTGGCTTGAATCCTTGTTGTTGAGTTGAATTATATTTGTGTGGTTGGTTGCTTTAATAAAAGTTATGTATTATTTTATGTGTTGCTGAGTGTTTCTATGGAATTTTCCATGTAAACTATGATTTATCTGTGAGGAATTTATGAAGTTGAAATATGGCTGTTATGTAAAGCTTGATATGATGATTTAAAAAAAGTTTGATTTGTTGTTTAAAAGAATATGCTCTGAATGGTCAAAGATGTTGAGCTTTGTGATGTGTTCCACTAGAGTGGGTGGAACTATCTGATATGAGATTTTGAGAAATAAAATAAATGGTGAAAAGTAAATAAGAAATAAAAACAAGTCATGGCATAGTTCATCTGCATTTGACCCCTCAGAGTGAAGGGAGGTTTCACTAGAGTGGGTGAAACTATTTTTGACTATGACCCCTCAGAGTGGAGGGAGGTTTCACTAGAGTGGGTGAAACTATGTTGATTATGGTACCATTTTATGATAAGTTGGAATCTCAGTCATGCATCATATAAAAAGATAAGCATGCATCTCATGCATCACATGATGGGTATGTATGATATTCTGTATATTTGGATCTGTTGTGGGGTCTTGTTATAAATAAGGCTTTATTCATCTGTGTTTATATATGTTTTATTCAAACTATGTTTATCATATACTTACCTCTATTTGTGTCTATGGTTGACACCTGTGATGACCCCAATTCATTTGGACGAGCAGAGAAACAGTGAAGCATGAGCTATGGATGATATTGAAGATGTGATGAGGAAGATTGATGAATTGTAATTTTGTGTTTGGTGTGTATTTTGTTTCTGTGTAACTTGTATTAAAACAAGACAGTCTGTATATTTTTGGATGTGTATTTGGACTGTATTTATTTATCATAATTGAACCGTAGTGGGGGAGAAGCGTTTACGTTACGAAAGAACCATGAAACTTGCAAGCAAAGCGAAAAAAAATTTCTGTAAAATTTATAAATAACATGATTCAAATACAAAGTGGACACGAGATTTTACCTAAAATCAATCAAGCACGAGAGAGTAAAGAGAGGCGTTACAAATAGTAACCCATTTGTGTTAGGGCTGGAATTAGGCTTAGGTTCTTTAGAAGAATATGATCAGGAGGGTGTTCTGAGGAATATAGAGCCTTGAAATTGAAATTCTGATGAAGTTTGGTTTAAAACCCGAGATTGGTCTGAGTAGGAAGAAAGTTGAAGTAAAAGGAAGGTATTGGGATAGGTATGAACCTAAGTGCCTTTATATGCATTGTTCATGAGGCCAAATAAACAATGAATATGCATTAATATGTGTGGATTGGCCATGTTTGATAATTGTTGGTTTATGAACTTATAGAATAGTGAATTGACTAATATAGAGTCTTAAAAAGACTCTGAGGCTATAGTCAGGCTGAGATAGATCCTGCTTAGGATCTATGAGCTACCTATGAAGTGGTTAGCCTGATAACCCTAAGCTAGATGACTGAGAGGTTATGGAAAGGAATTATGTTTTCTTTCATTTCAACGGTTGAGAACCGTTGTCAGATGCCTGGTATAATGAGTTTGATATTGACTGTGCTATTTGATTGCCAGAGGGCAAGACACGAGGGTGTCAGCAGCATGGATCAACCAGCTAAAGCTTGAGGATAAAGCACGGTCATGCCAGGTAAGCTCAGTGTTCTTTGGAGTGATTTCCCTGCTTGGGGGTCACTGTTTTGTAGTTGTGTACTTTATGGTGACGATGAACACTGTGCTAGTGTTCTGTAATTGATAATAAACCTAACACTGTGATTGTATTAGAAATGATGTTGTCATAGTGATAGGTATATAAGATATGTATATGATAATTGGTGTTAGACAAACACTAAGATAGGGAATGAGTTGTATTGGGTATAAGAGAAATACCCGTGGTATTCTAATGATTGATGAACACTATGATTGTGTTCTGTGATGGATGATAAGCTAACACTGTGATAGTGTTACGCTTTGCACTGATGTTGTGTGTTGCTGTTATATTGAGGAAAATGACATGATGGCATGTTGGTATTGATGTTAGATCTACACTGTGAGCGTGTCATGCTTTATATTGATTATGTGATTAGGTAAAAATTCTCTGGCTAGAGAATAAGGGACTATGGACCCCTTGGGAATATGCCCTTCATTGGATGATCTTCCTTGGGATAATCCATAGGCGTTCATGTAATCCCTGAGAGAATGTGCCCTTCATTGGATGATCTTTCTCAGGTATTGGGCGGCAAGTCCTGAGGAAATGTGCCTTTAATTAGATGATCTTCCTCATGGATAGATAGAATCCTGAGTAAATGTGCCTTTCAGTAGATGATCTTACTCAGGTACTCAAGGAAAAGCCCTGAGGAAATGTACCTTTCAGTAGATGATCTTCCTCGGGCAATGAGAGGGCATGTCTTGAGGAAATGTGCCTTTTAGTAGATGATCTTCCTCAGACATTGGACCAGTGTCCTAAGTTGAGTGGAGAGCCCTTAAATGGATGATCCTCCTCAGGCAGAGTACTGGTAGACATCCTGAGTGAGTGGAGAGCCCTTAATTGGATGATCCTCCTTAGGTGTGGGATAGGGTTCAGTGAGATTCTGGGGATTTGTACCTGTCGGATGAGCTTCTTAGGCAAAGGCAGTAAGTCCTAAGATAAGGTACATGTCAGATGATAATCCCCAGGCATTGGGCAAGTTAAAGAGAACCTATCCATTGGAGAGGTGTTCCCTCAGTAAACGTGAGGTGTTATAGTGATGATGGTGTGAGCATTATGCTCATGGAGCTGAGAGAGTTTATGCATTAAACAAATGATCTCTCAGTGGTTATGATGAGTGCACCGACCTGGTTAGGCGTGCATTATACATAGTATAGGTAGTATGTGATGAGATGGCTATAGTTAGGCCAAAGTGTGATATACATGTATATTTTTGGAAGTGAACCAGGGGGAGGAAAGATCTCCAAGAACCCTGAGTTTACTGAGATTTTTATCTCACCCCGTGTGGGGTTTGTGTTGCAGGTATAGCTTAAAGCGGTGCTAATGGATCTCATGGTGAGAAGCACATTAGAGTTGAGCTTTGGGGAGCTCGTTGGGCTAGAGTTGAGAGCTTTGAGGCTCCCTGTGGTGTATACCATACTGAGCGAGGTAGTTTCTGTCTCCTGTCATATCTATCTAGATATGGTTGATATCTGCCTTGTCTTTTGTTATCTGGATCAACAAGGGCTAGTTGTAAATGGAATTCGATTTATGTTTATGTTGTTGTACCATACATAATGTATCAAGAAATGTGATCCATATATGTTCCTGCAGTCTATTTGCTTCATTAAATAATTTTTGTACTATTCTGATATTATAATAATGTGAATACACCGGGTGCACACGGGGTGTTACATTTTATGGTATCAGAGCGAGTTTTCTTGATGGAAGCATTATGTATGGTAATTTTGAGTTGCTCAATACTGTTGTCTGAATCTGTCTTGGTTATTGCATGCGGGGACACTAGTGGTGAGCCTGATCAACTCACTGGCTTAGTGTACATGTGTAATGTCATGACAAGATTCTAGAGCAACAGTAGGATAGTGAAAGCCCAGATTGATCCAGGGGTGGTTGCGTTGGCAGCCATGCAGCATGAGTAAGCTGCAAACAGGCAGATACAGGAGACTGTGCAGCGTGAGACGGCTACAAACCGAGAAATGTAGTAAGCCTTGATGAAGGTTAATCATGAGTTACTTGAGGAGGTGAAGATCTTGAGAAAAGATGATAGACTATTTTCTACACCTCCGACTCATGAAAGCAAGGGTAGTTGTCATCAGGTTGGGAAATAACCACCTGATAGGGGACCAGGTGTCCCGGGCTGAGGCTGACAATGAGATTGCAGCCAACAGAGATGCCAGGAGTAGTGGATTACTACTCTCAGTGGCTGAGAGGTTATAGCCTGCGAAATACGAGACCAACTTCTAGATAGATGTTTTTCCCAGAAATGCTAAAGGAAAAACCAGGCCGAGTGAGGGCCTTGTTCGGGAACTGATGACAATAGTTGGCCAAGTTTAAATGTATTGGGTTACTGATTCATGTTTCAAATGAATTCTGCTGGATGCAGAAAAGGGATAACCAAAGTCCAGAGGTGAACCCCCTAAGGTTAGTCTCACCAAGGGTGATGACTACCAAGTCCTGAATGCTTGGGTAGGATCATTTCTGGATTGCAAACTTCAAGACTCCATGAAATTGTTGTTGAAACTAAAACATAAAAATGGAGAAGATTAAGAAATGATGATGAATGACACCATGATCCATAACAGAGCGATAAGTCGGAGGAGGATTCACCACAAAGGAACACATGTCTATAATAGTATGAACATACAACTTATTTTTCTGAAACAAGAAATCATCATCATGTCTATAATAGTTCCCAAAAGCATGTTTAGAACAAGAATCCAATACTTTGCTAAAGTCAGAATCATTAGCATACAAGTCCTTCACAAACTCAAAACCAAGCATTTTAGTTTGCAAAGAAGTAAGCAACAAATAGTGTTGTCATGTCTGCAAAGCTCTTACCAAAGCATACAACTCTTTGTCATACGTGGAATAATTCAATGCTGCCCCATGAAGCTTTTAACTAAAGTATGCAACTGGTTTAGAGTCCTGCATCAGTACAACCCCTATTCCAACACCAAAAGCATCACATTCAATTTCAAAAGCTTTATCAAAATTAGGCAAACAAAGCAAAGGTGCATTGTCAACTTATCTTTTAATAAATTAAAAGCTTTTTCATGCACATCAATCCACTTGAACACCACATTCTTTTTGACAAGTTCATTTAAAGGTGCAGCAAGTGAACTAAAGTTCTTCACAAATCTTCTATAAAAACTTGCTAAACCATGAAAACTTCTTACCTCATTAGCATTCTTAGGTATAGGCCATTCCATAATTGCCTTTACCTTTTCTTCATCCACACTTATTCCTTTTGAGCTAATGACAAAACCCAAGAACACAACAAATTCAAGGGAAGAAGAACACTTTTTCAGATTGACATACAATTTATTTTCTCTCAAAACATTAAGAACAACATGCAAATGATCAACATCTTCCTCTAATGTTTTTCTATAGATTAAAATATCATCAAAATACACCGCAACAGATTTCCCAATGAAAGAACACAAAACATGGTTCATTAACCTCATGAAGGTATTGAGTGCATTAGTTAAACCAAATGGCATCACCAACCACTCATATAAACCATATTTTTAAAAAAAAGTTGTTTTCCATTCATCACCTTCTTTCATCAGATTTGATAGTATCCATTCTTCTAATCTATTTTAAAAAACACACACGAACCATGCAATTCATCAAGCATATCATCCAATCTAGGGATAGGATATCTATACTTAACAATGATTTTATTTATGGCTATGCAGTTTGTACACATGCGCCATGTCCCATCTTTCTTTGGAACCAAGATCACAGGAACAGAACACAGGCTAAGACTTTCTCTTACAAATCCCTTTTGCAAGAACTCGTCAACTTTCCTTTGAATCTCTTTTGCTTCTTCTAGACTTGACCTATAGGCTGGCCTATTTGGAAGTGAAGCACCAGGAATGAAGTTAATTTGATGCTCAATACCTCTTAAAGGAGGTAATCCAAATGGAATTTCTTCTAGAAAAATATCAACAAATTCATGTAACAAGGAAACAACCTCACAAGGCAAAGAAAAGTTAAGATCGTTAGTAAAATAAACATCCTTGTACATGAGTACAAGTAATTGTTCCCTAGCCATCAAAGCACTCTTAACCTCTCTTTTCTTTGCAAATGCACTCACTTTCTTACTTCTCTTCTTTATCTTTTTTTTTTATTTTTTTTTCTTTCTTTTACTCACTCTTATTTTTCTTTTCTTTTCTCTCTTTTTCTTAAATGCTCAATTGCTCTTCTCAACTTACACTCTCACAATTTTGATTTAATCGGCATAGGCCACAGCGGCCCGAAAAGGTGTTAACACAATGGTGCGATTGTTCAAAACAATAGCATATTTATTTTTGTAACCATCATGAGTAACCTTTCTATCAAATTTCCATGGGTGCCTCAGAAGTATATGTCCAGCATGAATAGGTACAACATTGCAAAGAACTTCATCCTTGTATTTACCAATGGAAAAAGAAACCAACACTTACTTGGTCACCCTTATGTCTCCACAATCATTCAGCAACTGGAGTCTATATGGATTAGGGTGTTTTAATGTGGGCAAACCCAATTTCTCAACCAATAAGGTGCTAGCAACATTAGTACAACTTCCACTATCAATGATCAAATTGCATACCTTGTCTTTTGTGTGGCATCTTGTATGAAAAATATGCTCACGTTGCTCCTCATCACCTCCTACCTTAGGCTGCAAGTTAAGAGCACACCTAGTGACAAGTGTTGGATATACGGGGGGGCAACAAGAAGAATGAAGCTTATGATTTAGAAGAAAGTTTTGAACTTTTCATATGCCTAGAAGATTGTAATTCAAATGAAGTGTATGAGAGGTCAATCTTTTGATCCTTGCATTGCATGCACATAATCATTAACATGCTTAAATATTTTCATTAAAATATCAAAGCTACTCATACTTTGAAAAAGGAATTAATTGAGTAATGTTTTTGGAAAAATACAATTCTACTGTTTTAATCGATTACACAGCAGTTTAATCAATTATTTGGTTTGTGTTTAAAACTGGAAAAGCTTTGATGAACATATTAATCGATTACACAACTCTTGTAATCGATTACATAGTGTAAAATGAATGTTGTGCATTGTTGTTTTAATCGATTATCGTTAATCGTAATCAATTACATAAGCTATTTTTAAAAAGCTTGCTTCACTACTTTAATCGATTACCATAAATTGTAATCGATTACACAAGCTGCTTCTGAAATAAAACTTCTCTGATTTAATCGATTATAGCTTGGGATAATCGATTATTTTGTTCGTTGTGAAACCCAGAATGGAGCCTTGAACACTTTAATCGATTAAGTGACAATTTAATTGATTACATAAGTCATTTTAATCGATTATTTGACGCGTATAATCGATTACAGTTTGTTACAAAAAGCTGTTATAAATAGGAAGAAGGCTTGGCTTGAAACTTAACTTAAATACTTCGAATTTTCTGAATATACACAAGCCTTCTAAGAGTTTGAAAGTGATTTTCTAGGTTAACTAAGTTCTTGTCCCACTCTTTAATCTTCATGGGTATTGAATGATTTCTTGGACAAGAGATTTCAAAGAAGTTATGGAGAGCATGTTCTAAAATTATTTTTTCTGCAAATTAACTCTGATTGGTAACTCACATGCATTCATAATCATTAGATCATCAAGTTGTTTCTCCCCATTATCTTTGGTTGTAAATTTGTTTTTGTTATGTTTGTTATTTGATGCTATTGTAAAGGGGTACTTTGAAACTTATGCTAGAGTAGTGTTCTCTAGGGAAGAACAGAGTAGTATTCTCTGGTTCTTGTTTACTAGAAGTCTAATAGGGTTTTAGATTTCTATTCTTTATCTAGTGTTGATAAAGAGAGTTTGTTGTAAAGCTTGTAAGAACTAGAATTTATATAGTGGAACTCTAATCTAGTGTTGATTAGAAGAAACTGGATGTAGCTTCTTTTGAGAAGTGAACCAGTATAAATTCGTGAGTTGCTTTTCTATTCATTCATCTTTATCAGTTATCTTATTCATTTGTTCTTGGTATCATTATCATTACTCAACAAGTTCTGTTTTGAGTTATTGATTTCTTGAGTTGAGTGATTTGATTGATTAAAAGTATTCTTGGTTTAAAAGTGATTAAGATCCTTTAACTATGATTTTATAAACAAGTTTTTTTTAAATACTAAGATCAAACCAATTCACCCCTCCCCCCTCTTGGTTATTGTGGGTATTCCTATTGTTTTCAACAAGCACATCTCCATTCACAGGTTTAGCGACATCAACATCACCACAATCCTCCAATGATGGCATTTCATCATCACTTGAACTCTTACTCTCTATGTCTCCATTATCCAGCAATATCATGGCTCTTTTATTTGGACATTGAGAAGCAATATATCCAACTCCTTGACACCTAAAACATTTGATATCACGAGATCTAGAAGATGAATTAATTTCCATTTTACCTTTAGGTGCAACTAATGATTTTTTGGACTTAGCTTCATCTTTTGACTTTGTCACAGATTTGTTGTTTTGCCAATTTGACTTCCATGAAGAAGTGGAAGCAAATTTGGAAGTATCTTAGTGTTCAATTGCCTCTCCACTTGAATAGATTTATGCAGCAAGTCCTCCATCTCCACATAATGCTGCAATTCTACCACATCGAATATCTCCTTCTTTATACCTCCAATGAATCTGGCCAGTGTTGTCTCACGGTCTTCTTCAACATTGGCTCTAATCATGGCTATTTCCATCTCCTTGTAGTAGTCCTCCATGTAACACCCCAAAATTTTAGAACTACAGTCAATTGATGATCTATATTCGAATTACTTGGGTAAAATGTTAATTAGAGGCAATACAAAAAGATTTAAGGGAAATGACAAAAATACCCCTGGTTATTTTGAAAATGACCAAAATGCCCTAGATATTTTGATAAGATATTTTAAGGAAGAAATTTCATAATTACCCTTGGATATTTTGGAAATGACAAGAATATTCTTAGATATTTGAATAAGATATTTTTACAATAGAATGACGATTATGCCCTAGGGGGAATGGTAAAATTACCAAAATGCCCTTTAGGTCAAATAACGATCAGATGACTTTAGAAATTTGTGGGAACCTGAGTATTGGATAAAATACTTTTAGATAACAAATTAATAACTTAGTAGGTGATAAGAAACCATAAAATAGAATTTCTATGAATTTTGGAAGATAGGTTGAAAAGAGCTCAATTAGACTACCTTAGCATCAGAAAACCACAGGAAAATGATAGATATAATCTATAGAATTTTCTCTTAATTATGGGATGAATAGACTTCTTTAATAAGCTAGTTTAATAGTTTTACTAATTAAAAGTGAAATGGACCAATAAGAAATTAGAATTTAGCTATTACATGTAATAAAGGAAAAATTTATTGAATTGGTTCTCTAAAATTAAGCCTTGGTCGTATGATGCAAGATCCATGGAGAAAACTTTAAGAAAATTCAAGAATGGACACATGGATGATTAAGAAGCTTAAAGGATAGCCATTGGTCCATGTGGAAAGTAAATCATTAATGCCTTTAAGATATTTCATGACTAGAATTCAAAAACCTAAAGCATCCTACGTATGAATGGAAAAGCCAAATGGGATTCCACTACAAGCTAAGAGTTACACGTGCAAATTGAGCAAGAGACAAGGAAGATGTAGAAGGCTCAAGAAATTAGACACTTGTAAGGAAAGGATTCATTAGCCAATAAAAACAAAGCAAATGAGACTTGCTCTACAAGCCTTGAATCCTATGTAAGAAATGGAGAAGAATGAAGCCAAAATGGATTGCTCTTCTAGCTTGGAATTCACGTACAAGAGGAGATAAGTGAAGAAGGATGTGGAAGTTGGACACTTGGAAGGTGGAAAATCAATAGCCAATAGGAAGGAAGTTAGTGGAAAGTTAGCTATAATGACTTAGAGATATTTTAAAACTAAGTAAACATCTCCTAAAGCCCTAGCCTTCCACGTGAAATGAAGCCAAATAGATTGCCCCACAAGCCTAGCCTTCAACGTGCAAAGGGAGAAGAAGGGAGAGTGGTGTAGAAAAATCAAGAACCAAGCCACTTGGAAGGTGCAAAATAACTAGCCAATAAGGTGGAACCACATGGAAAGCTAGCCATTATGACCTGGGATGATATTTGTAATAAAAATCAAGATTTACCACCTTATAAAAAGGAGTGGGACCAAAAATTTGGGCTGCTCTAAGAGAGCTTCAATGTGCCTAAACCCACTCCAAAGCCTTTCCATTTCATTCCTTTCTAATTCTACCTTTTACCTAAACCAAAGCAAAAGTCTACACCCTTGGAAACCTCGCGTGAAGCACTAAGGGTACTAGGAGCAAGGCTATTCAATTTTAAGGGAGAAAGCAAGGTATGGAGAAGTTTATGATAAGCCAAGTTTGAATATTAATTACATGAGGATTCTTACTTGTTTTCATAAGAAGTTAAGCTTTGCATGCTAAGTGTTTGATGAAATGCCTCAAAGAGTTAAAGATTGTTAAATAAAATGATTATTAGAATAAGTGACTTGATTTTAGTTAATGAATGATGTTTTGAATGAATAACTTGAATCTAAGCTTAATAGGTGAATATTAAATGACTTAGGTTTATATATATATATATATATATATATATATATATATATATATATCATGACTATTTTTAAAGAAAAGTGATTGGAATTAAAGTTATATGTTTTGATACAAGTATTTTCTAAATCCTTGAACTTGCTTATTTATGCTAAGATTATGTTGGAAGCATGTATATCATAGTGAACATTATAAAGATTAATGGTTAAGTATAGCTTTCTTTAAAGTATTTTATAAAACAAGCTTTGCTTACCATGTGTTTGACGAAATGCTTCAAAGAGATAAAGATGGTTTAAGTGTTGTTATGTGGTAATAAATGGAGTTCATGTGTTGTTGAGTATTTCTATGAGTTTCTGTGAAATGAATGAGTTGCTAGGGGTTTGTGAATCTTTATGGATTTCGTGTGTTGCTATGAACTTTAAGTGGTTCTATGATTTTCGGTGTATGAGAAATGAGTGAGTTGTATGTTATATTGATGTTGAGAAAGTGACGAGAAATTATGTGATGAGATGAATGAGTTGTCATGCATAAATGAAACCATCTCATGGGTATCACTGAGAGTTGTATGTCAGTTGGTTACTAGAATGAAACCCGTGCGTTTAGATGAGAGATGTCTGAGCTAGGGGGTGCTCTTGCAGTACGGAATCACTAAGCATGAAAGTGTTCGTGTAAGTGAGAACCTAGAAAACACTGGGGTACCCTGACTGATCGGATAAATTCTGGTAAGTCACTGACATGGGACTTGATATTACATGTTGATGAGTTTCATAGAGTTGTCATGTGCATATGCCCGGCGGGGGTTAATCCGTGATGTTGACTTGAAAAGGAGGTTTGTCAGATAACTAAACTGATTCCATGCGTTTAGAGGAGTCTGAGCTAGGGGGTAGTTCAGTGAGGACCACACCACCATGATGATCACATAGGTGGAGGTGACATTCCTACGCGCCACTGGGCTACCTTGACTATGGCCATGTGATGAGAATTTGAGAGATTCATGCATCATATAAAGAAGATGAGCATGCATTACTTGATGAGTATGTTGTATATCTGTGTGTTGTATAGATGGTATGATTTGAACTGTGTGCTGTGTGGATGGTGTGTGGATCATGCATGTCTCTTATTTTATAAATGATATTATGACCATGTGTGTATATATTCTTTATATATGTTTCATTCAAACTGTGGTTGTCATAAACTTACCCTATTTTTGTGTCTGTGGTTGACACCTGTAATGACCCCAATTTATTTGGGCGAGTAGAGGAACAGTAAAGCATAATTTATGGACGATATTGAAGAAGGCGTGATGAGGAAGCTTTGATGGATTGTATTCTGTGTTTATTTTGTTGACGTGTAATTTGTAGTAGGCTTTAGACCGTCGGTATATTATTTGGGACTATATTATGGACTGTATTATTATTTTGGACTTCGAAACGAACATTTGGCGAAAAAGAACTTGTTCACAATATTGATGGTTAATACTTTAAGCTAGGAAAAAAGAATTTTCCATGAAATTTATAACTAATATATTTTTAAGTAAACTGGAACGGAAATTTTTACTAAAAACCCATAAAATACGAAATAGTAAAATGATGCGTTACACTCCAAACTCATGGAATCTTGAGTTAGAGTTTGCAATTTTCTATGCAAATCCCTATGATAGTGGCTAAGTACAAATCTCCTTCTCATGACAGTCTTCATCTCCTCCCATCTACTAATAGGCCTTTCACCATTCCTGCACCAACTAGTCACAAGTTGATCCTACCAAATACTAGCATAATCGGTGAATTCAACAACATCTAGTTTAACCTTTTTTTCCTCAAAATAATTATGTTAATCAAACACGTGTTCAACCTTTCTCTCCCACTCCAAATACAACTTAGGATCGTTTTTACTTGAAATGTAGGGATTGTCATCTTAATGCTCCTCAAATGATTATCTCTTCTTGGTTCACCTCTTCGCCTTCTTCCATGACATCTTGCATCTAAATACTCCTCCTCCTTTTCTTCTTCTGAAGTTGATTGTCTACGACTTCTAGATCTGAATAGAGATTGTAAACTATATAATCTCAAACTTAAAGCTTGAAATTGTTCATTAACAACTTTAACAAACAACTTGAGATCCACTCCTTCTTTTTCTCTAGTCATGATTAAAATTGCTGCAAGAATTGCGTTAGAAGTGATTGCAAATGGACACAATAAAATATCCTCACACAAACACTCTATCACGTGTTTACACTCAATAATTTTTTTCTCACTGGTGTTTCACTCTTTTTGGCTCTTTCCCTCTAATAGTTTTAACACTCTTGCCTTTTACCACTCAACTTCTCCTTATAAGCTCTTAAGTAAAAACCTTTGGGGTTGATTATACAAGGCAAGACACAATAAGGGATCAATGAGAACTTTAGTGAATAAGAACAAACAGAGGACAAGGAACAAGGGATTTAAGGAAAGTGTTTGCTTTTGTTTTTAAGGAGAATAAAACCAAAGGAAGACTAATAGAATAAGAAGAAAATAAGACCAACAGTCACACTTTTTTTTGGAATTTTTTTTTTCAAATTGTAAACAAATGTAAAACTACCCAAATTTTTTCATGTTTGTTTTGCTTTTTTTTCAATTTTCTTTTTTTTGCACAAATCTTTTTTTATAATATATATAAAAGGAGAAGACAAAAGGATACTAGATACAATTCAGAAAAGAAAGACAAACTCAAAAAAATAGACAAAGGAAGATGAAACAATAATATAGAGTTAAACAAAAGGAAAAAATCACACAAAGGAGGAAACACACAAGAAGAAAGAAAACACAAAGGGTAGAGATCACCTGATTTCAAGAGCCAAAGCTCTGATACCAAATGATAAGGGGAACACTTAGGATCGTCTTGAAAACAGGTATAAAAAGAAAGGAACTTGACCCTAACTATGACCCGTCGATAGAACCAACACTATCAAGTTCTTAACCAAGAACAAAGGAAAAGCTCTCACAATAGAGAAACTATCAAATTTCATTAATCTTCAAATTTTGTATTTGGAGAGTACAAGAATTCCCTATTTATAGGCTAATCTTGAAATGCTACAATAAATTCCTACTAATATGCATTTACCAAATGCATTGATAATTGCATGTCACTAAATGAAAATAAATGACAATAAACATGAAAACAAATTCCCACTAGCCACTAAATGACCTGAAGCATTCTAGAAAGCATTTATTAAGGCTAAGAGAAAATGAAAAGTCACCAGAAAATTCAGTAAAAAAATAGTACGAAAATTACAAATAAAATGACAAAAATTGAACTTACTTATTATCTAATCAGTCCAATATTAATAGTCTGCCAAAATTGATCAACTCAACCCATGAATGCTTCTTGTCTTGTAAATTGGGCTTCCCAAAGTGATTCTTCAAGTTTGCCACAAAGCACCTTCATCAATTTGTAGGAACGTGACCCAATTAGGTGCACCCTGTAATTCACAATGGTCTTCTTTCTCTTTTATCTTTAGAATCAGACCTTGCAATACTTGTTTCATCCTCTTAGTCTTAGACCTTACCATAGGACCTCAAACCCCATTTAAAGGATATTAGACAGGATGGTTGCACCTCTATCAGTATCATGGGACAAAGTGAAGGATGATGACAATTGTAACAGTGATGAAACCACAAAGAAAGGCCCCCCAACGAAGGTGTTGTGGTATCTTTTAATCATCCAAGGTTTATTCGTCTATTTGCTAATGGATATGAAGCAAAAGACCTTACATGGCATGCAGATAGGAGAAAGCACGATGGAATGCTCCGCCATCCGACTGATTCCTCCTAGTGGAAGAAGATTAATTGTTTGTATTCGGATTTTGGCAAAGAGGCAAGAAATCTTAGGCTTAGACTTGCCAGTGATGGAATGAATCCTTACGATGTTTTCTAGTAATTTACAACTTGCTTCCTTGGTTGTGCATGAAGCAAAAATACATGATGTTGTCTATGATAATATCAGGCCCAAGACATCCAAGAAATGACATCAATGTTTATCGCAGTCCCTTGATTGAAAACTTGATAAAGGTGTGGGATGAGGGGGTTGTCATGTTTGACAGGTATCGAAATGAAACATTCAAGTTGCATGCAATGTTATTTTGTACCATTAATGACTTTTCAGCATACAGGAATTTGAGTGGATACAATGTTAAGGGTCATCGTGCATACCCTATCTGTGAAGAAGACACAAGCTACATACTGTAACACCACGTTTTACTATCTTGTATTTTATTGATTTTGAATGGAATTTCTTTTCCACTTGCTTTATAATTATCTTAGTTATAAATTTCACGGAAAATTCTTTTCTTCTTGCTTAGAAGAATTCATACGAAAGGTACTAATCATCAATATTGTAACCATGTTCGTTCGATGTCCATAATAATTAAATTTAATCCATAATACAGTCCAAAATAATAAAATACAGGTTGTTTCTTAGTTCTATTACATAATACTTATCACCAAAACAAATATCATAATTATTACAAAATATCTGCATCAAAATAGCTTTCCAACATCTCCCACAAAATCCATCTGCTCGCTATACTTTTGCTGTTCCTCTGCTCGCCCAAATAAATTGAGGTCATCGCAGATGTCAACCACAGACACAAAATATAGGGTAAGTTTATGATAAACATAGTTCAAGTCACACAATATATCCAGCATACAGATAATCATACAACATCCCCATCATGTGATGCATGCTCATCTTTTTTATATGATGCATGATGCTCTCAAATTCTCATCAATTGGTACCATAGTCAAGATAGCCCCACTCTCTCTGTAGCACAGAACTTATCCATTCAGTCAGGGTAGGTCGGTGTTGCAATAGGAAGGTCACCTCCATCCATGTGATCAACATGGTGGTGTGGTCCTCACCGCCACAACTACCCCCTAGCTCAGACTCCCTTTTGTCTGAACGCATGGACTCAGTCAAGCTATCTGACACACCTCTTCTTGAGGCAAATAACACGGACTAGCCCCCGCCAGGCATATGCATATGAAACATGCATGAATGATTCTCTTTTTATCTCATATTTACTCTTCAATATTAATTTTCCATTTATATCTCATATGCTTAAACTTTCAACACAAAGTTTAATATATTTGAAGACTCATAAAACATTCTTATTAAACAACATATAAAACTTCTTCGAACAATCATATAAAACTTTATAAAAGCACTCAAGCATACAACCACAGTTCAACTCCATAAATTTCTCAAAGACAAGTCATAATACACCAAAACTCAAGCACTTATTCAAACAAACAACTCTTAAACTATCTTTATCATAAAGCTTCATAAGAACTCATGAAATCAATAAATATTCATAACACACTCAACAACACAAGTATTCCAAATATTTATTTAAACAAAACAACACTTAAACCATTTTTGTCTCTTTGAAACATTTCATCAAACACATGGTATAGGCAAGCTTTATTTCATAGAAATAGATGAAAGATTTTAAATAAAGCAATACTTAAACTATATTTAGCATAAACCTCTCTATACATACCTTGTTCTTCCTTCTTAAAGATTGATAAACTTCTTCCTAAAAGCTTGCCAAACTTTTCCCTAGCTTCTCCTAGCTTTCGTGTTGCTTCAATATGGTAGAGTTTCTTTTCTAACTTGATTTAGGCTTGGAAATGAAAAGATGGAAGCGATATGGAAGAGGGATTTCAAGTGCACTTCTTCTTGGAGAAGGACTTGGTGTTTTTCGGTCCACTCCCCCCTTTATATAGGGTTGGGCAATTGATTTAAAAAGCTTTTACTACAAAAATATCTCCTAAGTCATTATGGCTAACTTTCCACATGTTCCAATCACAATGGTCCTTGTTTTTCCTCCATACAAGTATCCCAATTCTTGAAAGTTCTCCCTTCTTCTTGTATGTGCACGTGGAAAAACTAGGATTAGGGAAAAATGGTGCTTTTCTTCATTCTTCATTCTTGAGTTTATCCCAAAACCCGTTTTAGTAAAATATTGATTATGGATTCGTTAACCGTTGGATCTCCTTAAAATTTTAAAGGTATACTCCTATCCCACATATTTAACTTTTTACCGTTGGGATTGTTGAAAAAATGTCTAGAACTGTCCACGTGTTCTGCCAAAGGAGACAAGATAAGATTTTTGCTTTTTAAGAAAAATCTACTTAAACTAAATCTACACCATACAAGTGTCTTGATACTTGTCCAATTCATGAAGCCTTCTCTTAATCTCCTTCCAAGTGTCCCTTTGAGTTGGCAAAATCATGAAGCTTCACCATTATTCTCCAAGCTTCCCGTGAATGCTAGAGGAAAAAGGGAGAAAAATCTTCATCATGTG
>PYAF01001473.1:233384-261476 GCA_007407185.1 Glycine tomentella
ATTTTTGCTTTTTAAGAAAAATCTACTTAAACTAAATCTACACCATACAAGTGTCTTGATACTTGTCCAATTCATGAAGCCTTCTCTTAATCTCCTTCCAAGTGTCCCTTTGAGTTGGCAAAATCATGAAGCTTCACCATTATTCTCCAAGCTTCCCGTGAATGCTAGAGGAAAAAGGGAGAAAAATCTTCATCATGTGTCTTACAAGTGTCCTAACACTTGTATTCATCACATGGCTTACTTTTACAAGTGGCTTTCATGAATATTCTCCTCCTTTCTACACGGTTCTACACGTGCTCTTCACACCTAGGGATGAGAACATAAGTTTTTCTTCCCTTTCTACCATTGGATGCTTAAGAAAAACCTAATTCCACTTATGGTTTTCTATCACAAATTATTTTGATAATCTGCTATCTAAGAGTATTCTGTATTTCCATCTCTGTATTTCCATCAGGTTCTCACAGAATCCCTAAGAATATCTAATCATTTCTGGCCTGAAGGGCATTATGGTAAATTCATCCTTCATCCTAGGGCATAATTGTCATTTCCATAATAGAAATATCTATTCAAAATATCTAAGGGTATTCTTGTCATTTCAAAAATATCCAGGGGCATTATCGTCATTTTAACCTCAAGGGCATTTCTGTAATTTCAAATTTACGATAAGGGTAATATGGTCTTTTTTTCCCAAACATTTTTATAATGCCTCTAATTAACATTTTACCCAAATAATTCAAATATAGTCCATTGATTCTTCCATAACGTAAGACTTTCATAAATATCTATTGGACTATAGTTCTCGAAATTTTGGGGTGTTACACATACAACTGAAACATGAAAGAAAAACAATATACACCTGACATTGACATTTTTTGAAGCCTTTTCACCTTTACTGGCGATTGAAAAAAGTTTTTTAATGGAATTCAAAAGAATGAAAGTGCGTTGATATCGTTAAGTGGTCAGCAAGTTCTTGAGTGAGTTGAGGACATCAATACTATAATTGGAATGACCTAAAAGAAGCTAACAAGTAAAAATTTCATATGGAAGAAAAGGTCGATATTGTTTGATCTTCCATACTGGTCCGATCTAGATATTAGGCATTGTATCAATGTTATGCATGTGGAGAAAAATATGTGTGACAGTATCATTGGCACGCTTCTTAACATTCAAGGCTCTAAAGGATGGTTTGAATACTCGTCAAGATCTAGCTAAGAGGGGTATATATGACTAGGTACATCCAAGGTCTGATGCTAACAATGAAAGTTAGAATACACGTTCCATGACGTTCATGGAACATGTTCATGAGGGTGAAAAATATAATTTTTTTATTTTGTTCTTCGTTGCGGAACCCGTAACTCCTTACGATCCTCATGAAACTACTAGTTTAGAATCTACTCATTAAAATGCTAGGGGTTTTAGAAATACCTTTATGATCGCTTGAAAGGCTTCAAAAGGATGATGCCCTCCAATGGTGATTAACACGGGTGTACCTTGAATGCTTGAGAGAACTCCTTCTCTTTCTTGATCCTCCATCACATGGTTGCTTGCTAGGCAATGACAAGATGGAGGCTTCAAGTGTTTGGTTTATTTCTCAAGACAAAAGATGGTGTCTTGAGGTTAGGTAAGGGTGCAACAATGGAGGAGAGAAGATTATGAAGGATAAAGAAAACAAGAACCTTTTTTTTTTGTTCTTCAAAGAGCTCGACACATAACATAAGATTGGAATGCTTTTATATCCTAGGAGCCTGTGGTCTTGTAATCTTATTAGGATTAGAATCCTAACTTAATCACTCAAAATCAACCCAAGGATCTTCACTTGTTGTAAAATTTGAAATTCAAGTATGGTTTCTAGAACCATCTTGAGTTTGTTCCACTCTTGAAAGACTTGACATTCAAGTTAAATGAATCTTATTCATTTGTCGTAATTTCGAAAAAGAACCTAGAAGGTTCCATGTCAAAATCGCCCCTTTCATCATCATATCCCTTTGGTTGTTGCTTTAACTATTTTATTTAAATTAGTAATTCAAATAAAAAAGTTGTTGGAAGAAGCATTATCCAATCTTTATTGGAAGATGAATCATGACTCCTCATGATCTCTTACTATGCATAGATTCCCATGTCAACTAGAAGTCAACCAAGCCCTACCGGTCTTATGACAACTAATCCCTTGTAGGGAATCTACACTTATGTATCAAAGTTCATAGGACATAGTGTCCGATGACATCGTCAAGTCTAAGATGACCCACACTACCAAATGATGAGAGACTTTACAAATCCAATGATACTTTAAAGAATCCTTGTGGAGTCTCTCGGCGGGTGAATTTGGTGCCATATGTTCTCCAACAAATCCACCCACGACATCTGCTAAGGCATCACCATGCCTATATTCCATGAGGTCCCTACCTTGTATCTCTATACAAGTAGATCACATATTGTTTCTTTAGTCTTCTTTGTAATGGCCCCTCGTGCCCGAACTTAGTGTACATCCAAATACACCCCTTCATCCTCACTTGTTCTCCAGTGAAACCGAAGAGTAGGCCATCATGTGGCAGGATTTTGGATTCAAGTATTTTCATCTGCTTGAAAAGTGTTATAGAACAAAATATTGATGACCTCCCCTAGTCAACAAGGGTCTTCCTAACTACGCAATCGGTTATATCTATGCTGATAACCATGGGATCGTCTTGTATAAGGTCGGTCGCCATGAAGTCATCTAACATGAAGGTGATAAGAGGCATGTTAGGTTTTCTATGAAGGGAGATCATGTTAACAGAGCGAACTTGTCATAGGTGCCTTTTTTTTGCCTATAGGAAATTGCCTCTCCTCTAGAAAAACCTCTGACGATATTGTTTATGAACTGTCTTGGTTGGTCGATAGGCTTTTCCTTTCTTTCTTTTGAGTGACTTTGGCTTCTCCACCTCTCTAAATGACTTGCGTGTTCTCGGTCCTTCCCTATGCTTGACTCTTGTCTTTAAGGGTTATGGAGTATATATGATTGTAGTTTGTGGAAGAACTCTTTTAGATGGCCAAGCTTAATGAGGTCTTCTACTATCTTGTCTTTTAACACATTGCATTCCTTTGTCGAATGGCCATGACTATGGTGGTACCAATAACTTTTTGAGTAGTCGGCCTTGGTACAACCAACACCTGATCCATGACATGTGATCTACTATCGGTAAGGAGTGTGTAATGAGCATAATGAGGTTCTCGAGGTGGCTGATCCCTCCTTCTGTTGTCTAACACTTTGTTGAAGTTGGGTTTATCATTATCATTTTTGGCTGAAACGACATCTGCCCATATCTGATTCCTATACTTGACCAATTCCTCCATCTGCATGTACTTGGCCGATCTCCTCCGAAGTTCATCCAGATTCAATGCAGGTTTTTTGCATAGGCTATTCACAAAAGCTTTCAGCCTTTAATGCTTTATTAAGTGGTGCATGGCTACTGCTGCTGGGTCAAGGTTTCAGATATTCAATGCAAGTTTTCTTAAAATTCCATGAAGGTTCACAATGGTTCTTTTTTCTTGCCAAATGTTAATGAGGGCTATAGATGTTAAGTGGTGGGGTTGGCTAGGGTGAACTGCATGCCGAAGCGGGTTACCAAGGTATCAAACGAATCCACGAAGTTGGGGGGGAGGGGTAGGCGCATGAACAAATGGAGGGTTTGTCCCTTCAGCAACATCGGGAATACCCAACAAAAGATTGCATTGTCCATGGTGTACAAGCTTACCTGGGTGATGTACACATCAAGGTGTTCATTTGGGTCAGTAGTAGCATTATATTTCTCAATGGTCAAATTTTTCCAGTTCGAAGGAAGAGTCACTTTCATGATGTCTGGCACAAAGGGGTTCTTGAATTGTAGTAATTGTCTTCCTAAAGTATTAAGCGATGGGGGAATAGTGTCTTGACGTACACTTAAAGTTAATAGCCTTGGTAGACAAAAAGTCGTTGACTCAACTTCTCCTTCGATGGACTAACCTCAGGTTTATGTGACATGTTACATTCTCGTAGATGCCCATTTTCGCGGAAGGACGATAACTTCTTTGGTATGCTGACGACACATTAATAAACATTTTTATTATAATTATAATTATATGTTTTTTAACCAAAGGAAAAGCTTAATTTTTAAAAAAATTAATAATCTTATTATAATATTAATGATTTAAGCCTCAAGGTTTATAATAATACTTATAAAAACTTTTTATATGTTTCACAATATATATATATATATACGGCTTTCTGTTCCCGTTGTCGTGTTGGGTTTTTCCTCTTTTCGCAGCTCAAACTCAATGACCAATCTATTCTCTCTCCGTACTTGAGGTCAGTGTTGTGTTCAATCATTCGATCTACCCTTTGGCTTCGTCAGGACAGTAGTAAGCTTCTCCAATTTCAAACTTCCTTTCTTCTTTTAATTTCATCATCGTTAGTTCCAAACGGAAGCTAATTTCAGCTGTCCAGAGTATGATTCTAAACAAATAAAAGTTTCAAACTATATAATTTTCTTATACTTGATAGCTGTGTGGTCTTCTTTTATTTGTGCTTTGGAGGAAAGATTAAATCCCGCAGTTACTTAATTAAGCTAATTTACTGATTTGCATTTCAAGGAATTTTAATTGATTGAGCAATTTTAATTTTCAAGGACTAATTTAGGGTTTACTTAATAATTGTCCTAATCATGGGTTGTGGTTTATAAATGTGCATATAATCCCTGCCACTAGTGACCAACCATTTAAATCTTTTAATAGGCACATCATCTTCTTCTATAACATCAACCCGGGGTCGTCCTCTCGGAAAATGCTACCTCTGCGTCCACAATCACAGGTTGGAGGACTAAAAACATCGCTGTCTCTTGTTTCCTCAGACCCCCTCCTGTCTCCTGATGAACCTAGGTCAAACTCTGACAATCTCCGTGAATCTCCGGCTGAAAGTGCAAGTTCACAAGAAACGTGGCCTACAGCTGATGCAGCCGCAGCAAAGAAGATGGAGAATGGAAAAGCGGAGATTAATTGCCTTGAGCAGAAAGTGATTCATCGTGTTTCTAGTGCAGACAAAGTTACTCTTCAGGACGTTGCTAGAGAAAGTATCGGTACGATATGTGAAAAAATGCATCGTCTACCTGAGGAATATCTAGAAGAGTTGAAGAATGGACTTCGAGTTATCCTTGAGGGAGGGAATGGTTCGCAGCATAGAGAGGATTTTTTTATTTTGCAGAAGCTTGTTCAGAGTAGAACTGATTTGACTGCCAAGATACTGGTCAGAGCACATCGAGTTCAGCTTGAAATCCTTGTTGCAATAAATACTGGAATTCAGGGATTTTTGCATCCTAGCATCAGTCTATCACAGACTTCCCTGATTGAGATCTTTGGCTATAAGAGATGCAGAAACATAGCGTGCCAAAACCAGCTTCCAGCTGATGATTGTACCTGTGAAATATGCACCAACACTAATGGTTTCTGCAATCTTTGCATGTGTGTGATCTGCAACAAGTTTGACTTTGAGGTGAATACATGCCGCTGGATTGGATGTGATTTATGTTCCCATTGGACTCACACAGATTGTGCCATTCGTGAGCAACTTATTTGCATGGGCCCTTCTTCAAAGAGTGGAGCAGGACCAAGTGATATGGTTTTCAGGTGTCAAGCATGCAACAGGACTTCAGAATTGTTGGGTTGGGTTAAAGATGTCTTCCAGCACTGTGCACCATCATGGGATGGAGAAGCCTTAATGAGGGAACTTGATTATGTTAGTAGGATCTTTCATGGGAGTAAAGACCCCCGAGGAAGGAAGCTATTTTGGAAGTGTGATGATCTCAAGGAAAAATTTATAACTAAAAAAATGGATTCAAAAGCTGTTTGCCGGGCAATACTGATGTTTTTCCAAGGTACTAGAAATCTAGTTTTTTCTGCCTTTATATATGTGAAGAGAGGAGGGATCAAGTTAGTAGAAGAGTAACTTTCATATTCGTCATTTATTTTCTTGAAACATAATGGTCAACATTAGTAGTTACTCATTGTCATCATTGGATTTTAAGAGAATGAATGGTGAGGATGAGGAGTAAATCCAAAAGAGTTTCTCTTGGAGTAAGTTGATTCCTCCTTAATATATATATATATATATATATATTATGTTTTTGCCTTTTTTTTTTCCCTTTTTATATTAATTGAATTCAGTAATGTCTAAATTATGATAAGGCTGATTCAAAAATAAAGTGCATCATAACTAGAGATAGCAATGATAAATAGTGCTTTTAGACTACGGCTTTATATGTTCTCTTCGTTGCATATTTTGAAATGATATCTGCATTGCTCAATTTTCTCTTCATTGAACCCTGAATTTCAAGTTAATGACACATGGGAAGAAATGTATGGCAATGGCACACTATCATTAGAAAAGCAGGCATCATCAATAAAGTTAATGCTATGATTATAATTCCTTTCTTGATAAATGCTAGCAACACACTCTTTAACATGCTTCTTTTGTGAACAATCTCTATGATTGACTTAAGTTTATTGGAAATCACATTTTTTGTTGGTCCCACTTGTTATTTAATAATTCTCTCTTTTGATTTTGTAATTTTCAATAAATTCTAACCTAATGAAATGTGTTGTAAACACTCCTCTTGGTTTCTTTTGAAGGCAAAGGCTGTTTTTTTTTTTGGGGGGGGGGGGGGGGGCGGATGCATGTAATTTTAACTTTTCTCTTGTTGTAACCCATGCATTTTCCTAATTGAAGAGCTTGAGGTGGACTCTGCAAAATTCCTGGAAAATGGAGAAAGTGGAAGGTTGATTGCTCCACAGGACGCATGCAATAGAATTGCTGAAGTGGTGCAGGAGGCTATAAGAAAGATGGAAGTGGTAGCTGATGAGAAGATGAGGATGTTCAAGAAGGCTCGCTTGGCTCTCGAAGCTTGTGATCGTGAACTAGCTGACAAGGCCAGGGAGGTGACAGAGCTCAAGATGGAGAGACAGAAAAAGAAGCTGCAGATAGAAGAGCTGGAGAAAATTGTGAGGCTGAAAAATGCAGAGGTTGATATGTTCCAATTGAAGGCTAACGAGGCTAAACGAGAGGCCGAGAGGCTTCAGAGGATTGCTCTTGCCAAGCAAGATAAATCAGAGGAAGAATTTACTAACAACTACTTGAAACAACGATTAAACGAGGCTGAGGCTGAGAAGCAGTATCTTTATGAAAAGATCAAATTGCAGGAGAGTTCTGGCGCTTCGCAGAGCAGTAGTGGTGGTGACCCCTCTCAGATGCTGATGTATTCCAAAATCCACGATCTGCTTTACAGTGTTCCTTCCAAAGCAGACAGTCAGGGTAATGAGCGCCGCCCTTTTCGGACAAATCCCTGAGAGTCCATTGTGTTTGTAATGCCAATTATGTTCGCTGTTGTAGCTAAGTCACCTTTGAACAATTTAGGATGAGCCACTTTTATGGCAATGTAATCATCATCATCTTCATCAATTTTATGTGTTTTGTACAAGGAGATATTGGAAAAAGCTTCAATATATGTTTGGAACTAGGCTTGTTCTAAGCATTATTAATATGCTTTTGTAAGGAATTTGTTGATTGTTGTTGCATAACTTGTGTTACTGGTGGGTTGAATTAAATGTTTGGCAATGTGATAAATTTCTGGATAACACTTGTAGAAAAAAAAATAAAAAGGTAAAATGAATTAAGATTTTTTCAATAGTTAAAATTAACATGCATAAAAATTAGCTTATGCATTATGCATAAATTAATTTATAGAATTTTTTTATTTTATTTCTTCAAAGTTAATTTTAATTTATGCATTAGTTTTTTTTCCCTACAATGCATTAGGTAATTTTAATTTATGAAAAGACTTAATTCTTTTAGCTTTATTATTTTATTCTTCCATAAGTATTTCTAAGTTTATCCAAACTATTAATACTTCGGTGAGTGGCATCAACGGCCGCATAAATCATAAAGTTGTTATTGTATAAGTATGTCAAAATTATACTATTATTACGATGGAAGAAAGGAAAAAAAATGATTGAACCCGAAAACCAATGTTTCGAAAATCAGAACGGTTGAAACATGAACCGGTCCAGTGATTGGTTCGGACAATTCAAAATCTGACTATTTGAGAATTGGTACAGCCAATCGATGTTGAACAAGTCTTTCTATAAATAAAAAATCAATTTTTTATGTAATATAAAATATATACTTAATTATTTCACTTAAGTAACAATTTTTTTCAACTATTATTAATTTTTATCTTATCAAACATATAATTTAATTATTTATACTAATTTATAATTTTTTAGATTATTTTGTAGGTCTTTGAACTATGATTTTTTTTCTTTCAATTAGATCTTGAACTTGTATTTTTTTTATTAGACTCTTTTGTCTAATTGTCATTATGAGAATTAATTCACAGGAACTTAATTAACGTCTTCTGATTTTAATATTATCACTTCTACAAGTCTACACTCAATATTCTTACATTTTCAAGTCAATATTTTCACATCTTGGAGATCAATATGAGTGAAACTTCATACACCATTCCTTTTTTCTACTACATCATTTAAAAACAGTGAATTTCTAGAAATACCCCTGGCTTTTTAAATTAAAAAAGCTATTCATTTTTCTCTTCTCCCTCCTCCGCTCTTCTCCCTCGTCCGCTCGCTTCGACTTCTCTTCTCCCTTCGGCTTCTCTTCGCATTCTGAAACAGTTGGGTGTGCATTTGGTGGCTGGTGTGCGTTTGGTGGTGGTCGGAGCTTCCGCGGTCAGTGACGTCGACGGTGTGAGGTTAGTTGCGATGGTTTTGGGACGGGAAGGGGGTAGTTTTGTTGTGCGGATTCGAGGATCCGTATAAGCTATACGGATTGGGTGATTCATATAGGTTATACGGATTAGGTAATCCAGATAACCTATACGGATCACCCAATCCGTATAGCTTATATGGATCCTCGAATCCGAATAGGTTATACGGATTAACTAATCCGTATAAGCTGTATGGATTGATTGATCTGTATAGCTTATATGGATTAGTTAATCTGTATAACCTATTCGGATTAACGGATCCGTATAGACTATACGGATTGGGTGATCCGTATAGGTTATCCAGATTACCTAATCCATATAACCTATACAGATTGGCTGATCCGTATAAGCTGTACGGATTGGTTGATCCGTATTGTGTAATTTTTTTTTTAAAAAAAAGGGTTTTTCATATAATTCAGAGCATTCATTTTCAATTGATATCCAATTATTGATGATGGCATGATTTTTAAATAATTAGGAACATGATTTTTGAATTGTTATCCATCTGTTGATAGTGATATGGTGTTGATTGTATTTGCTTCTTAACATGTGAATGAAGACAATGCTGATGTAGTGCTGTGTGGGGGTTTGTTTTAAATTTGGTTGACCCGCTATGGTCAACTTCTGGAGAGATTAATTGAATAGCCTGATGTTGTGATTAAATTTGGTTTACCAATGCAAATTCAGCTAACACACTGTATATGTTTCCCAAATTCACATTGTTGTTGCTGTTGTCTGGTTGGTGCAAGTTTGTGGTTCAGGTCTCGTCAGTTTGATCACGTGGTGGCTTCTAATGCTCACTATTAATGTGTTCCTCTTTATTCAGCTTCCCATGTTAATTACCATGCATGAATGCGAGTAATAGGAATTCTGCCTGGTTTGTAAATTTTGTATCTTGATGGTACTCCAAAATGTTTTGAAATGAATTGTTAGTTATTGTGTCAAATTATTATACTTTTGATTCACTTTTGAGGTGAGGAACAAACAGTGTAACTTTAAATGAGAGGTCCACTGTACAGTCCATTGAAGCATAAATGTATATGTATATGTAGTAAAGAGCACCCTGCCTATCTATTGGGCAAATCCAGCCTTTCTTAAAGCACAATGCCTGTTGCTCATTTCTATGCCTTGCATTTGCTCACATAACCATGTGGTAGTAGAATGAGTGATAGCTTTCACAAAATAAGGTGAGACTAGCTATAATTATGTAAATATGAAGTGATGTGCCTATAATTGTCTATTTGTGTACAAAATTATTCTTGTGTGAAAGGACTCGTGTAACAGCTATAATGAGAAAGAAGCATATATCCATGTTCTCGTTAAACAACTTGTAGCAATACATATTTTTTCATTTGAAGCAATTGAAGAAGACCGATGCCAAGGAGGTTTACCTTTTACAACTACATATTTGTTGTGTCTTGCCCAATAGAATAAAATAAAAAATAAAAAGTTATCAGGTGACACAGATTCATGGAAAGCAAGGGTGAACGATCAAACTCCTCAACACTTGCTACATCTAATGACCTTATTCTTAAAACTTTGAGTTGATTGCTTTGTATGGCTGTGAATTGGACCTGTTGAACACAACATTGGATTGTTTGGTTAGAATGGGACCGCATTGGTGACCATGCATGTCAATGACCTTGGTTGACCCGCTATGGGATTGTTTTCTTAGAATATCACTTGATTGCTTTGTATGGCTATGAATTGGACCTGGTGAACAGATTTTTGGATTTTGTGGTTGGAATGGGACCGTATAGGTGACCATGCATGTCAATGACCTTGGTTGACCCGCTATGGGATTGTTTGCTTAGAATATCACTTGATTGCTTTGTATGGCTATGAATTGGACCTGGTGAACAGATTTTTGGATTTTGTGGTTAGAATGGGACCGTATAGGTGACCATGCATGTCAATGACCTTGGTTGACCCGCTATGGGATTGTTTGCATAGAATATCAGTTGATTGCTTTGTATGGCTATGAATTGGACCTGTTGAACATATTTTTGGATTTTGTGGTTAGAATGGGACCGTATAGGTGACCATGCATGTCAATGAACCGTGTGTAACCCGGTAGGGGTGTGTGTGCTTAGTATTTGACCTGATTGGTTTTTGTGCCGTGAATTGGACCTGTGTAACCCAATAAGCAAATTATGTACAGATCATGGCTAGGACTAGAGGAGGTATGCAGCGACCTGTTGGTGGAGGTCATGGGAGGCGAAGGCCTACAGCATCCGCTCGTCGAGAAAGGGTGGGTGTTAGTGTTATTGAGGATCCTCCACTTGAGGATCATCCACTTGAGGAACCACAGATGCAGACTGATGTACCTGAGACAGATGGTGTAGGTACTGCATCTTTTGGAGGAGATCCAGAAGACTATTCGGTCTTGTGTGGTTATGCTGACCATGTGGCTGCTAAAGTCTGGTCAGGAGAGGTATTTATAAGACGCTCAGATGTTGTTCACCTACACAAATGGATAATTATTTTTTAATATGCTAAATAGAATCATCTAACAACTTTAAATACATTTAAATACGTTTAAATACACATCATTACCTCATTCGTTTGGAATGTTGCAGAACAATCAATTAAACAAGCATTATCATCAAACGCATTGGGGTCTACACCGTTGTCTTCATTACACTCAAACGCATCAGCGTCTGCTCCAATGTCTTCATCCATATTAACTTCTTTTGACATTATACTGTCATACATCCAGTCATCGTTGTCCATCCTAACAAATAACAAATTAATTTAACATAAAAAACTGCATGTCAAACCTAACATAATTACACAATATAAAATATACAGGATGCATGCCTGACACGTATGCAATGACAATGACAATTTGTGGTCCTGTAATTGGTGGCCAACAATTTTTACAGAACGCATGCCTGATACATCATGTCAAAGGGTAAAATGACAATGACAACACTATGACAAATGCTACAAATTTGATAGAACCCATGTGAAATTATAACACCTCAGTCAAATTGACAATACCATGTACCATATCGATAAAAGACAAAAATTTATAATGCCATGTCTCACTCAACGTTGCATACCAAACAAGGCTTTATCACAAACACAATCACACAACTATAAATAACACAAAACCATTAAGACAACCACACACTTTCACACAACAGACCTCTCCACAACCAAAAATTTCATCTGAGTACTATGGCATTCTTAGGAGAAACAAGCAGTCAAATCATTTCTAACTCCAAATTAGCATTCATTTCTCCAAATGGATCAATCAACCACAACCAAACTGGTGTTTCTTTCGAATGTTTCACTCCAATACCAATGCGCGTTCCTAATGAGTGTTCTTTTCAGTCACTCAAAACTAGAATGCACAACACCCTTCTCCTAACAAATAACCAATGTGTGAATGAAATCTACTACCGAAAGCCTTCCCTAGATGTAACTCAACAATATTTCTTTCATTCTCTGCAACTCAGAAATGATGACGATGTTTGCACAATGTTAATGTGCAGCGACCAATACTCTTGTGTTGGCCCTATAGAATTATTGTGTGCCATCAACAGAACTCCCGATGGTATACTCAACCTACTTTGATCCACCATGGTCCCTACACATGATGCAATCTTATATTACAACGGCAAATGGAACAGACCACGACAATCAAATTTTGTGGGTTATTCCTTCACTGGAACAAATCCAATCAAATTTGAAATTCCTTCAGGATGCAACATTCAAACACTCAAGGATCTCGTCAAGCAAGTTGCTCCTATAGGGGTCCCCCTAATGGAATTCACGACTCACAAGTGGTAAGAATTTTTTTTTTCGAAAGTCATCTCATGCAAAATATTCACACAACACAATCGAATATCACATAGTAGAGTTGATGACCGATGAAGACATCTTAAAGATATTAACTGAATCCAACTATTGGAAACGTTTTTGTTCAATCGAAATTTTAGCTATTTTTAACAAAGCAGCTACCCAACAAGCCCTGATAACAGATGCAGATGTTGGCCGTCATGCTCACTACAATGAATGAAACAGAACAACAAGACATATTTGCTAAACACCATCCTTCGTTATTTTCATTTTATTAATTATTGTTGTTTTCCTATTCCTGTCTCTGTCTCATGTGATGCAAACTTATTGAAGGTGTTTCCTTATTATTATTATATGCAACTATCCCAATTTCTTATCATTCATGTTTAGTACTCATTTATGCTGTTTAATTTATCAAAATAAACTCACTTTTATTCAAAAAAATATGTGCAACAACTCGACGAATCCTAAAAATCCCAAAAATCAGCAATCTCAGACCATACGGATCAGTCAATCCGTATGAATCATATGGATTGCCGAATCCGTACGAACTATACGGATTACTGAATCCGTACAAATGAAAAACACCACCACTTACCTCTGCACTGCGACGACGCTCCCCGGCCTCTGACAGCCACAACACCTCCGACGAAATGCCACCAATATCACCAATATCACCGAATGCGCTTTAGGAACTCCCATAACAGTCATATATCACAGCTGGTCTTAGGAGTACTTTTGGGATTTTTTAAAAAATAATGGTGTAGTAGAAATAGCATATGAAGAAGCACTCGATCAATATTCTTACCCATATAGGTTTTGAATCCAATATTTTCAACCAAAAAGATAATACTAGCCTAGAGAGATGACAATACGATTATCGATTTTAAGATGCAAGAATATTCAATGCTCACCTGCAGATGTGACAATATTGGATTCAAGACCTTTGCAGGTCTACACTAAATAATTTCACTTCTTCATGTCAATACTTTTACCTCTTATAATAACTCTTAAGAACAATATTCTCAACTATATAGGTTTTGAACTTGGTATTCTCAACCAAGTAATAATAATGACATAAAGAAGTGAGAATATTAACCTTAACAGAGGAGAATGCTCATTGCAAACTTAAAGAGGTGACAATATTGAATTCAATGACTAATTAGGTTGTTGTGCTTAATTTTTCATTAGCTTGTTTTACTATTTTAGTTTGATTAATTTAAAATGTTTTATGAAGATAATAATAGAAGATATATTTCATTATTTATGTATTTTAATTCATGAATTGACTTTTTAATAATTTATTTAACTAAATTTTAAATTAACTTTTGTAAAATCTTGGATAATTTAATACTGAAATTGAACTTGAGATTTATAAACCAATTAAAAAAATCTTAACACATACATACAAAAGTTAATATCAATATTACACTAAAAATTATATTATTTGTTTCCATAAGCTTGTTAAACGATTTTAGTTTTATTACTTTAAAATATGTTTTATGAACGATAATAAAAAAGATATATTTCATTATATATGTCTTTTAATACTAATTAATTAATATAGATCTTATGATTTTAGTATTGATAAATATTAGTTCATATTTATGTAATAATTTTTCCATATTTTTTAACTTTTTAATTCATTTATATATACTCTTTTTTTAAAAAAATATATATTTCAACGACTAAATTTTATAATAAATTTTATGAAATCTTGGTTAACTTCTATTTTTATACAAGACTATGCTTGGTAAAGCCTTTGAAGAGTTTATAAATTTCTTTGATTAGTTTATAAGTTACTTTCACCAAAAGCTTATTTGGTATACGGTATACGAGCTTATTTTAGTAGTTTTTTTTTTCTTTCATGTTTACTTCAAGGAGCTTATCAAAATAAGCTCCTTGAAGTCATTTATGAAAAATAAGCTAGCTTAAAAGTTATTAGCTTTTTTTGTTCTCAATTTAATTCTTGTTATTTTATTTGAAATTATGTTTTACCCTTTTTTTTCAATTCAAAAACCTTCTTATCTTTTTTCTTTTTAACTGTTTGGAAAACTTCTTTTATCTAATTTACCATTCTTATATGCGTTTGCACGATAATCAATTTGTGAATTGCCATTGTCACATTGTTCCTTAAGGTCATAAATTATTTGAATCATATCAACTTTATAATTAATTTTATTTTTTAATTATATGACCTAATTTAAATGAAATTTCAAATATATATGATTAGTTTTAAATAGAAGATCTTATTTCTACCATGTTTCGTAGTTACACAAGTGAGACATATACATCTAAGTTATTCATGTGTGAATAGAAAATAAATGTTTAAGAGAATTATAAAGAAAAAACACTTTTAGTTTTTTGTTTTAAAATAATATTATTAATAAAGTATTTAAATGTAGAAAAAATCATTATAAACAATATAATTCTAATAAAGTTTATTTTATTTAATTTTACTTTTGTGAAAGAAAGAAAAATGAAAATTTTGAGTTAAAAAAATATAAGTAAAATCACCAAATCTTTAGCATTTTCTTATAATACAAAATTAAAAACAAATTCAAATGTAAAAAAATATTGAAAATGTCCTTTTACGTCATTTGACAATAATAAGATAGTCTTACCAAACACTTCTGGTTACGGATCATTTGATGACAGGTGGAAGGCGCCACTTCCAACAATGGAAGATAAGCCAAAGGAAAACACTACAAGGGTGATGGATAGTCCCAAATAAGTCTGGACGAGTTCAACCTGGAACCTAGAGAATATTCTTATAATACAAGTATTTTATCTTAAAACTCAAGTCTTCCCTTTCCATTGTAATTTTGTGTACACAAAGACAACCAGCCTTTAATTATTCTAAATGCACCATTAACTACAATTATGAACATTAATTGCAATTATAAAGGCAACCAACATTATTCTAAATACACTTTAATTCCTAGTGGTGCACATGAAAAGACACCAAGACTATCAGCCACTAAGATAAATAAAAGAAAAAAAATAAAATATAAAGTAAAAGAAGTACAACTTTATTTAATTCCAAAAAGAAGAAAGTTAGCAACAACACCCTCCAGCTCATGGGTCTTTCATAATAATCATGCACTTAAATAATTTTGGTTCAATGTCCTTCACCTAGGTGCAACTTCAAGAATTGTTGCTACTACTTGTTGTAGGGTCGCCTCAGCCTTTCTGGCTCTGGGTTTGGCTCTAGTCATAGGTCCTCCTAGTCCTCGTGTCGGCCCTTGAGTTTCAGTATTCTCATCACTTCCAATCCATTAAATTAGTTAGCTTATAACTTTTGAGGTCTTAATTTGTATCTTATAAACTTCCAGATATTTGTAAGCTTTCAGATAACTTATCAACTAGTTTTATCAAACATAACCTAAGAAAAGATAACCCTTGGGTTGCCACATGTCACCATTTGGGTTAAACACTTTCCTCCAAAAAGTCTCTCTCTGTCTCTCTCTCTCTCTCTCTCTCTCTCTCTCTCTCTCTCTCTTTCTTTTTATCTTTTCAGTTTTTTATTTATTATTTTACCTTTTATTTTTATATTTATTATTTATCTATTTTGTATATAGAAGTAAATGATCTTTTATTATTTATCTACTCATTTTTTCTTTCTTCTTTTTCAGCTTTTTTATTTTAACGTACAGTCCTTTATTTTAACGTAAATTACTTTTTTGTATACAATAATGTTAAATTTTTTGGATAAATAATTTATTAAATATATTTCCATTAAAAAGAATTTTAAATTACTTCACTAATAATATCATAAATTAAATTGTTTTTAATTTTTTTAATGATAAAGATTACATGTATCATTCACGGGAGAAAATTTCACTTAAAGAAAGTAAAATCATTATGGATGATCAACTTTTATGAGTATTTAAAGCAACTTCATATACAAGACTCATAATTTTTTTCTTACTATTATATCTTATGAGATCATTTTTACTTATAGATTATATAAAATAATTCATTAATAAATATTTATGTAATAATATTTATATTATGAAGTCAAATTTGTATACTAAATATTAATTTGCATCTAGCAGGTTAATATATTTATTATAAAACAATATTTTTACTCTATGTTTAATAACTTCAAATACAATGATTAATATTTTTACAATAATGTTATTTTTTTCTAAATATATAATCAAAATATTATAGCTAATTTATTAAATATATTTTCATTACAAAATAGTTTTAAAATACTTCGTTAATAATGTAATACATTAAATTAATTTTAATGTTTTAATGGTAGAGATAACAAGTATAATAGAGACAATCTTGTTCGACATAGGTAGGATCATTATGAGAAATAAATATTTTTCTTTGAGTATTTAAGAAACTACATACCTAAAACTGAACAATATGTATTTTATTTTTAAATATTATAAAATTATTTAAAAAAATTTCCCTAGATTTTCTATTTACAGATCCCACAAGGTTTGTGAATAAGTAATTGTCTGATAATTAGCAAGGAATATACGACTTTATTTTTATTGAGTCAAAAGATGTTTAAGTATGAAAGAATGATCAAGATTCTTATTTATTTTTATTAGATGCAAACAAGTACAAAAAAAGACATGTTGCATGATTTGAGTCTAATATCTGTGTTTGATGTTTTCAGACGATAGACAGATAAGATCATAATCTCATATTGTATATGATATTTAATACTTCACTTATTAGAGATTTTGTCTGCAAAAATATTCTCCTAGGATCTGTTGAATCCTATGAAGAATAAATGAAGTCAGGATCTGATATGCCATCAAAAGATGTGCTGCTATACTGGACCTGCTTTGACACAAAGATATGACAACCTTTTGCAAACTCTCGTACACGCAAGTCTTAAAGGAAAAGTTCTTTGTATGAGGAAAGGACGTGCATTAAATGTACCCAACGACCTCTTATTATTAGTTGAAGATCAAAGCAAGAACTACCGTTATGAGATAATGGACATCTAAAGTCAAAGGTCTATATAAACCATAAGTTTTTGAAGACTGACATAGCTTATCTCTTGTGCATAATTTCTCTTACTCTTCTTCTTCAACAAGACTTTTTGAATATATTCTTGTAAGAATAGAAAAGCTCTCAAAACACGTTAAACATTCTGAGAGAAAAAGGCTAAGTGCATAATAGTTTATGCATTTGTAAGACGATTTTGCATTAGTCTCTAAGCAATCATTCATCACAAATTTGGCTCATTTTGTTTAAGAGATATCAATGTCTTGGTAGAAGAAAAAATATTGGATATTGATCAAACTTGGGGTAGAGTTTGATTTGTAAAAGCCAAAAGTGGTCGTGATATAATACTTGTAACTCTTGAAAAGTTAGTGGAACTTTGTGGTTTACCAAGAACTGGATATAGTCTCAGTGATAAAGAAGAACCAATATAAATCTCTGGGTCTGTTTATTCTTGTTTCTTTGTTAACTGATGTTGGGACTGGATTGTGTTTCGTCAGTTAGAAGATAAACTACGTCTTTAAAAATTCATTTTTCTCGTCGTCTGAAGTGTTCTTGTGATAAATGGTGACTTTCTTTCTTACAAAATTATCTATATAGACGAAAAACCATGTTGTTTTGAAAAGATTTCAATAATTACATTAAATCAAAATTCAACCCCTCCCCTTCTTATGATATTTGCCTTCACATATTGGTATTAGAGTTCAGTCTCTAAGGGTTGAGAACCTGATAGTGTCTAGAGGAAAAGATCCCGATGGTAGATAACAACAACAACGATCAGTTCATCGTTGAGGGAGCTTCTGTAACGCCCGACCACTTGTAGGATCAACGACTGTCCCTACATACCAACATAAGACTTTTCAGTGTGCTTTGTCCTCACTCACACACTTCCTGAGAAACTTCCCAGGAGGTCACCCATCCCAAGATTGCTCCAAGTCAAGCACGCTTAACTGTGAAGTTCTTATGTTATGGGCTACCGAAAAGTAGATGCACCTTGTTGGTATAGGTAGTACCTATTAAATCCTTTTAAGTTATCCTCAACTGTACAGTCCCATACCTGCACAGCCTCCGGATCCCTCTCGTTCGGGTGTGTATTCGATTCATTCATGTACCCCTCCCGCTGGAAGCCTGCCAGGAGCTGCTCCTTGTCCGTGCCTCACTGCACCGGCGATTACTCCCTGCCCTCGTCAGCGCCCAGGATATTATATGCCCACCAGCTTCCGCCTGGTTTGTCCTTGAACCACACCGTACTGGTAGAGAGGCCTTGCTCTGATACCACTTGTAACGCTCGACCACTTGTAGGATCAATGACTGTTCCTATATACTAACATAAGACTTTTCAGTGTGCTTTGTCCTCACTCACACACTTCCTGAGAAACTTCCCAGGAGGTCACCCATCCCAAGATTGCTCCAAGTCAAGTACGCTTAATTGTGGAGTTCTTATGTTATGGGCTACCGAAAAGTAGATGCACCTTGTTGGTATAGGTAGTACCTATTAAATCCTTTTAAGTTATCCTCAACTGTACAGTCCCATACCTGCACAGCCTCCGGATCCCTCTCGTTCGGGTGTGTATTCGATTCATTCATGTACCCCTCCCGCTGGAAGCCTGCTAGGAGCCGCTCCTTGTCTGTGCCTCACTGCACCGGCGATCACTCCCCGCCCTCGTCAGCGCCCAGGATATTACAGCTTCTTTCACAAGGCCACTAGGCTTCACAAGAGAAGACTATCCTTATTGGAAAGATAAAATTAAAATGTACATAAAGTCCAATCACTACAGGCTCTGGCTAATCATCACAAATGGAGATACACCTATTACCAACCCTGAAGCAGAATGGACAAATGAAGATCTTGCTATAATGTAGCTAAACACAAAAACTCATTATACCTTAACATGTTCTCTGTCCATAAATGAATACAAGATATGCAGATTAAAGAAAACAAAATAAATTTGAGACTCTCTAAGCATCAACTATTAAGGGAAAAAAGATGTTCAACTCAAAAAAGTTATGGCTTTGACACGCCACTATGAAAGTTTTCGTATGGAGGAAGGAGAATCTGTGGATGATATGTTTGGGAGATTGTCAATTCTTCTAAATGGATATGAAGCTCTAGGATATACCTTTATTGATAGAGGACTATCCAAGGAACATGAAGTTCTAGAAGCACTCCATGAGTTGAAGGGTCCAATGACAAGGTCCAAAGCCAAGCTTCTTCAAGAATAGAAGACCAAGAAATTCATGGTTGGACTAGTTAACAAGGGCAAGAATGAAAGAAGACACAAAGAGCTAAGTTGGAGCACCTTGAAGATTATTGGCGAGCTCGCTTAGTGCACGTTGCTCGAACACTCTGTTATAATCAATTATCATCCTTCTGTAATCGATTACACAGCGCTGGTTTCCTCTGTTGTAATCGATTACCATCCTTCTATAATCAATTACACAGCTCTGGAACACTCTGTTGTAATCGATTACCATCTTTCTGTAATCGATTACACAACACTGGAACACTCTATTTTAATCGATTACATGTCGTATTAATCGATTATTTTCGGTTAAAATCGTAGTGCTTCTATATATTATTATTATTATTTTTGTAATGGGCATTGATATTTCCGCAAATAGGCCTAAACTTACGTTTTTTAGGTGTTTATTAGAGGCCTAGCTATATAATACTCAAACTTTGCTATTTGTGGTTAACTTTGATTAATAGAAATTAAGCATTTGCTTGAATTGAGAGCTTAGTCTCTTGTTGGTTCTTGATTGAAATCAAATTGATTCTTATCAAGGAAGCTTTCCTTTGTGGCGAATCCTCCTCCGACTTATTGTTCCATTTGTGGATCGTGGCGTCATTCCTAATCATTCCTTAATCTTCTCCATTTTTCTGAGTTTTGAATCACAATTCATGGAGTCTTGAAGCTTGCAATCCGGAAACAATCCAAGTCAAGCATTCATGTCTTGGTAGCCATCATGTGGTAATCAGAGCTTGATTCTGAAAAGCATTTCGTAAAGATTTCTATCTATGTTATTTGCATTTTCGTTTTACCTTGCAAATTGCCTTCATTTCCCCTATCGTTTTGTGGAATTCTGAGTTGTTTTGCATATGAGTTGTTCTTCATCTTCTTCGTGTTCTTCATTAGACTCATAGCATTGTTGGAAATTTTCTAAGTTTAATTCATAAAATTCTGTCTAGAGAGTTTTGGGGCATTTTTGCAAATATCAAAAGTTTCTGGTCCTAAAAGAGAAAATAGAAGGACCAAAAGGCAATTATGAAAAGTATATTAGGGTCAAAATAAAAATATCAAAAAATATAAGGACCCAAGTATAAAAAAAGTTTACAGCCAAAATTTTATTTTAAAAGCCCTCTCTTTTAGTGTGTGTTTAATGTTACTTAATAGCACTATCTTTTTGCATAATTACAGTGGTTTATATTTAGCCAATTTTTTTTTTCTATATCTTCATCATTGACTTCTTTGACTTTCCTTTTTGAGTTGTGCTTTTCTTGTTGTGCTTTTATTGCTTGTCTACTAAATTTCCAAGGTTTTGTTTTAGAGTTTTCTTTCTTCCTTGACCTCTTAAGTTGAGTTTGGATTTGTTTCATCTTTCACTTTGGATATTCATTGAATTGGAATATTTGGTTGAATTTCAAGAGTTGAAGAGTTAGATAATGGAAAAAGACGAGTGAACCTTAGAGAAAAAGTCTTACAAGTGTGAAACACGAGTGTTGAAGAGTGTAAACACTTAGTGAGTGGTAAGGTCCATTATTGTTTTGTTTTACTAACCTTTTTCTTGTAGCAATGGTGTCCGGTAGCAATAGTGATCCACCTTTACCTAGAACCGCTAAGCTAACGACTTCATTAGCTAAGCAAATGGATAGGTTGCAAAGAAATGTTGAAAGGAGGATGGGAGAATGTTTTGATGAGATACAATGAAGTACTCAAGAGTTGAGTGGAAGAATGGAGGACATGGAGAGAAGGAGACATCATAGGCCACCTCATTCTTCTCAAGGGAGTGATGATGGCTATGACAATGGTGGAAGGCATAGGCATAGGAGGAATAGGGATGGACTGGAAGATGTGAAATTCAAACTTCCCAAGTTCCTAGGTACTAATGACCCGAAAGCTTACCTTGATTGGGAGATAAAAGTTGACCAAGTTTTGGATTGTCACAATTGTAGTGAAGAAAAGAAAATAAAGTTGGCTAGCTTAGAATTTGAGGGGTATGCCATGGCTTGGTGGACTCAAGTGCAAATGGAAAGAGGAAGATTGAGGAGACATCGACCGGAACATGGTTGATAATGAAAGGAATCATGAGGGAGAGATTTCTCCCACCTCAATACATAAGGGATTTGTATAACAAATTACAAAGGCTTTATCAAGGGAATAGATGTATTGATGACTATTACAAGGAGATGAAGATTTCTTTGGTAAGAGCAAACATTGAGGAGACTAATGAGGCTACAATGGCTAGATTTTTGAATGGCTTGAATAGGGACATTTAAGATGTTGTAGAGCTTCAAACATACAACACCATGGATGAACTGATATATAGGGCTATGAAAGTGGAGCAACAATTGAAGAGAAAACAAGCTTACAAGAAGTCTTCATATGGTCATTCTTCTTGGAAGGATAAGGACACTTCCAAGAAGGAGGGTTCTTCTTCCCAACATGTTGAAAGAAAGTCTTCAAGAGGTAACACTACTTCTCCTAATCAAACTCCTTCCAATAAATCTAGTTTAATTAAATGTTTTAAATGTTTGGGTAAGGGTCATATTGCATCCCAATGTCCAAACAAAAGGACCATGATTGTGTTGGAAAATGGAGAGGTGGATAGTGAGTCATCTAGGAGTTCTCATAGTTCCTCTAGTGAAGGTGAGGATGATTCTTTCCTTAGATCGGAAGAGGGAGATCTTTTAATGGTAAGACGCCCCATGGGAAGCTTCTGCAAAGATAGAGATGATACACAAAGAGCAAACATTTTCCATTCTAGATGCTTGGTGAATGGAAAGGTTTGTTCTTTGATCATTGATGGAGGAAGTTGCATGATATTACGTTGTCGAGACGCACCAAAACAAATTTAACTAAGCTAATTCTGTAGCACAAGGTTAACCTAGGTCGACTGAGAGACATGATCAATATGGTTCTAGCTTCAAATCATTGGTAATAATAAGGGAAAATTTTGTCGAACAGTTGATATGCGCAAAGTAAAACATGCAAGAACACAAATTAAAATTAAAGAACAATGCAGAAATTAACAAGATTATCAAGGAGTAAAGTAAAACAGATTAGAAAGCATCAATCCAATTCACCAACCCAAGCTATTCGAATCATCATCATTCACATCGGTTGATTCTATCATGAACATTCATTCAATCTCAATAGAAGCAGTTCAATCGATTCTACTCCTAAATTAATTGAAACCAAAACCCTAACTGAAATATCATTCAATTAATCTTGTGATTATCATTTGAAATTAGGACATGAATCCATAATCCTAACCCGCTTTCAATCCTAAATGCATTCATAATCATGAAAACATAATAGAAATTGAAGAAGAAGGTGAATATTCAAATAGAATTCGAAATACCGAACCGGAACTCCAATTCTTCTCTTGCTTGAGTTGGATCCTTGAATTGATTGATGATTTAGCCTTCCATGATCATCACCATGGAAAGCCCCATGAAATGAGTGCAGTAAAATAAAAGGATAGCGAGACGAAAATGAAGAAGATGAAGAACAATGAAGAACAAATGAGAGAAAATGAAGAACAAGGGTTTTACCCTGAAAACTTAAAAGAGAGAAATGTAAAACTGTTTTTATTAAATGAAATGTAATGTAAAGTGTGTCAAAATCTGTTCAATGTCACTAATATGTAGTGACTAAGTCTGAAGAAAAGAATGGGCCATGAACAAAACCCATCAATTCTAATTATTTACTATTTACACAACTAAAAGTCCAATTCGCAGTCCAAAATTACAAGTGCAGAGGTGCTAACTTCAAAGCTTAAAATGACCCTCCAAATGACGGAATTGGTTTCGGGCTATTTCTAACAAACTTGTAGATCTTTTTGTTATCTTTCCAGGGACTCCTAGAACGCTCCATTCGGAGTTTAGTAGCACTCTATTGGTCATGTACAAGTAAGATATGTCAAGTGAGCAAATATCCAAAAATACGAAACAATTAGCAATTAAGCCCACTTACTTGCCTAAGACAAAAACTGAATTAGAATAGGAAAATAAAGATCCAAGAGAGGTCAAATAAGCTAAGAAGTATAGAAAAATATTTAACTAAAAGCACTCCATCATTACACCAATGTTGCAAGCACTAGATTAGTGGAGATGCTTGGTTTAAAAACTTCCCCTCACCCTAAACCTTATAAATTGCAATGGTTGAGTGACAATGGTGAGTTGCTGGTGGATAAGCAAGTGTTGCTTACATTCTCCATTGGCAAATATGTGTGGATGAGGTGCTTTGTGATATAGTTCCCATGGAAGCCGTCCATGTGTTGCTTGGTAGACCTTGGCAATATGATGGAGATGTGGTACACAATGGGGTCACCAATCGATACTCTTTCCTTCATAAAGGTAAAAAGGTAGTACTCTCACCTTTGTCTCCAAGTGAGGTGCGTGAGGATCAAATAAAAATGAGATTGAAAAGAGAAAACGAAATGAAAATCAAAGAAGAAAAGAGTCATTTGAGAGAGAAAAGCCAAAAAGAAAAAGATGGCAAAAGAGTGAAAAGAGAGAACAAAAGAAGAGAGACAAAAAGAGTGAAAAAAAATTAGAAATAAAAGAAAGTTTGTTCATCAAACCTAAGGAGGTTAAAAGATTGATGCTAGCTAGACAACAAATGTATTTACTCATTCCTAATTATATGTGCTTGTCTTCTAGTGGCCTTGAGTTGCCTCAAGGTTTTGATACACTTTTAAAGGAGTTTGAGGATGTCTTTCCACAAGACATACCCCATGGCTTGCCTCCTTTAAGAGGAATTGAGCATCAAATTGATCTTGTTTCGGGAGCTTCACTTCCTAATAAGGAGGCCTATAGGAGTAACCCAGAAGAGACCAAGGAGATTCAAAAGCAAGTTGAAGGGTTGATGCAAAAAGGATGGATGAAGGAAAGCTTAAGCCCATGTGCAATACCGGTCAATACTAGTCCCCAAGAAAGATGGCAAATGGAGGATGTGCACGGACTGTAGACCCATCAACAACATCACTGTGAGGTATAGACATCCTATCCCTAGACTTGATGATATGTTGGATGAACTTCATGATTCTTTTGTTTTCTCCAAAATAGATTTGAAAAGTGGCTACCATCAAATTAGGTTATTACTCGCATATGCATGTCTCATGAATATCAAACTTTTTCAAATGGATGTAAAAAGTGCCTTTTTGAATGGATATATTGAGGAGGACATATATGTTAACCTTCTGGTTTTGTTTATTTCAAACATCCAAACTATGTTTTTAAACTGAAAAAGGCACTTTATGGTTTGAAACAAGCTCCTAGACAATGGTATGAAAGGTTAAGCAAATTTCTGCTTGATCAATCTTTTACAAGGGGCAGTGTTGATAAAACTCTGTTTATCAAAAGGCATGGCAATGATTTCTTATTGGTTCAAGTGTATGTGGATGATATAATTTTTGGTTCTAATAATCACTTGTTGTGCAAGAATTTTTCATCAGCTATGCAGAAAGAATTTGAGATGTCAATGATGGGTAAACTAACATTCTTCCTAGGACTTCAAATAAAGCAAATGAAGAATGGAACATTTCTCAACCAATCCAAGTAATGTCTTGAAATCATCAAAAATTTGAGATGGAGAAAAGCAAGGATGCTGCAACTCCCATGGCTACATCAACATATCTTGATTCAGATGAAAGTGGAAAGAAAGTTGATGAGTCTAAGTTTAGAGGAATGATTGGATCCTTACTCTATCTAATAGCTAGTAGACCTGATATAATGCTAAGTGTTTGCTTATGTGCAAGATATCAAGCAAATCCCAAGGAGTCTCTGTTAGGATTTTTCCACAGCAAGCGTACCGTTCTATCGTTGTAAGTTTCAAATTTATAAGATCGTCTCCACAGGGACTTGAGCTTGCTCAGTTAATCCAAATAGACTTAAACAGTTTAATAGATATGTACAAGTAGGTCGAAAAATATTTCATTTGTTGATGCAAGTAAAGTAAAATAACTAAACTTAACGAAAAATATATTTATGAGAAAGTGGGATTGGATTTCATCATTCTTAATGCTCTATATTCAGTTAATATTTACCATGCATAAATCATCGTCTATTCTTTATTGATGCACACTAGGTTACCTTGAATCGATCCCTCTCATTCAAGTTCTAAGGATATTTTACCCCATATCGATCCCTCGCATATTTAAGTAAAAACCCCAGCATTAAGAATTATAATCGCATGCTTATATGCAATCAAAACGTTATGCCCTATTCCTAGCAACGTAACGTAATGAGTAACTTCATTCCGTTCAAACCCTAAGATTACTTTCCAGTCTTCGGATTTAAGTTCGTGATACTAGTGATCAAGTAGGATCAAGCATTAAGCGCAGAATGAAACTACCAATAAGAAATAGAATGACTCATGCATGAATATTAAAGGAAGTATAGGGTTAAGAAGATTACATCCAACCTCTAAGAAGCTAGCCAAGCATGGAGAGAATCTCCTCTCGGAAAGAGTTGTTGAATGTTCCCATCCTCGCTTCTCTCTGGCAGAGTTTCCACGCTAATCCTCACTTCTCTCACTTTCTTAACCTACTTAATACCTACTTAATAGCTATATTTAAGCACTTAAACCCTAAGAACAAGTCTAAGGAAGAAAAGGGAGGAAAAACCTCCAAATTGGCATGCCACTCCAAACCATGGCCTATTTATAGATTTTGGGCACCAGCATGCTTTGCTCGCCCAGGCGCCCAATTTTGCCTAAGGGAGCTCGCCTGGGCGAGTTAATCTGCTTTCCTAGGGACTTGAAGCTGGCCTGGGCGACCAAAATGCACATGGAAGGATGGCCTGGGCGAGCTTGAAGCTTACTCATGAAGAAACCTTTGGGCTTTGTGATTTTTGTTCCTGATTTGCTGTTGGAACTCCCTATGCTTGATATGCACACCTTCCTTGCTTGCTTTGATCTTTCGGAGACCTCGAAAATCCCCAGAGTCTATCAAAATACGAAACATAATTTGATTACTTTTTCAAAATAACTTGAAAACAAGTGTAAGGTGCTAATTTAACTAGGTTTAGGGGACTTTATAAGCAAAATGACAAAAATCAAAAGATAAGTTTCAATATTTTAAACATGAAGTTAACTGAAATATGGCACTTATCAACTCCCTCCAACCTAGAATCTTGCTTGTCCTCAAGCAAAGGTCAAAATATCATGCTTTGAAAAGAATCAACTTAATTTTTTATCAGAACTGATTTTTCAAAAAGTAGTTAACCTTGATACTTTGAGAAAACAAAATGATGGATTTTCATGAAATCAAAATGAGGTTAGAGTCAAATTTACACTTTATTTCAAAAAGACCTCAGAGGAAACATTTGACTGATATCAAACAGAGAAAAACCTCTCAATAAGTGTTTAATTCTCCCACAGGTAAGTGTTTATTCTCACATCTATCACTGATATATCATAGATAAATTTTGCAGTTCATTTCCCATCAAATCATAATTCATACTCATCATGGATCATTAGGTCTTTTATGGCTGGGCTTGGCTAGAAAGAAATCTTGGTTTTTCTGGATATTCAAATGACCTTGGGACTAGGAGAGCAAATAAAGATAGAAACATTTAGATCATTACCTCCTAGTCCTTTTCTCTTTTTCCAAGATATCTATTTTATCATTTTTATTTCTCTTTTTCACCCATTCTTTTCATCACAAGGAATTTTATTTCCGTTTTCTTTTTCTTTTCTTTTATTTCTTTTTCTTTCTTTTTCTTTTTCAATAATAGCACATAACCACATAAACTATCCAAAAGAAATTTTCCATCACAAATCATTCCCTTTTTGCTCTCCTAATCCTAGGTAAGGTATGGAATTCCTATCCTAGTCTAGGGTTTCAATAAAGTATCAACTGTTAAGGCTCAAAGGGGTTTGCAAAGGATAAATCATTTAATATATTTGGGATAGCTTTTTGGCTAGTGGCTTATAATATGTTTAAAAAGAAAGATGACCTAAATCATATCCATGAATCATATGCTTATGACAATTAGAAATTCATGCAAAATTACTATAAATCATATCAGTGAGATCTCTCTGTGTATAATGTCTATTTGGATGCACACACTCACTTGTGCTTTAAGGTCTGTTTTCATGTTTTGATGAGAATCCCCTTGCCTTGAAAACAATTTCGGACCAATTCGAGGGTGTAATTCGCGCACCAACAGAACCAGAATCGTATTGTTAACTTTCATGTATTTCTCGGCCTACAGAACTCGGATTGGACTGATTCCAAATCGAGGTGAAAGAGGACTTTCTGAAATGCAATTTAGACACAAAAAACACCGAAAAAGGAT